>CAUYRH010121105.1:0-50657 GCA_963574655.1 Perodicticus potto | reverse complement strand
GTCAATAATTGTCATTAATTGTCCTCATATCAAACTTGAGTACATGGGATTCATTCATTCTTCCATTCTTGTGATGCTTTACTAAGAATAATGTGTTCCACTTCCATTCAGGTTAATACAAAGGCTGTAAAGTCTCCATTTTTTTTAATGGCCAAATAGTATTCCATAGTGTACATATACCACAGCTTGTTAATCCATTCCTGGGTTGATGGGCATTTAGGTTCTTTCCACATTTTGGCAATTGTAAATTGAGCTGCAATAAACAGTCTAGTGCAAGTGTCCTTATGATAAAAGGATTTTTTTCCTTCTGGGTAGATGCCCAGTAATGGGATTGCAGGATCAAATGGGAGGTCTACCTTGAGTTCTTTAAGGGTTCTCCATACTTCCTTCCAAAAAGGTTGTATCAGTTTGCAGTCCCACCAGCAGTGTAAAAGCGTTCCCTTCTCTCCACATCCACGCCAGCATCTGCAGTTTTGAGATGGGCAGATCTCGCCAGCCAGAGATGCCTGAAGTCTTCTTTCCCCAGTCTCACCGTGCCCAGTTGCAAGGAAGCTGTTACTCGGCCGCCATCTTAAAGCCACTCCCCCTTTATGATACTGTTTTACACAGTCTGCCTCTTGAACACCACATCTAGCAACAGAAGCAAAATTTGCTACTGTTCTTCTTTCTTTCCTTTTTTCTTATTTTCTGTCTCTTTCCTTCCCTCTCTCCCTCAAAACAAGGTCTTGTTTTGTTGCCCAGGCTGATTTTGAACTCCCGGACTCAAGAAATCCTCCTGTCTCAGCCTCCCAAGTAGCTGGACTGCAGGCACACACTGCTGTGCCCAGGGTGTTATTTTTATCAAGACAACCAATAAAAATACAGAAGACCCGCTTCCATAACATACCTGAGGGTGGAAGGCTGAGGGGCATGCCTGAGGAAGATCTTACAGACAAAGTCACTTTTTCTTAAAAGAATCTTTTTGATGGGTCCAAAGCAAGTCTGTTCAGATTCAGTTCCACAGCAGACAGCATTGTCTTGAAGTATTTGTGTTCCTTACCATTTTCATATGTGCGGAAATTGGTTTATACCAAATTCTCAGTTGGGTCCTGCTCACAACAGGGACCACAACAAGCCTAGCTGAGCATCTAGTTAAGGCGGGTGTGTGCACACGTGCGCAAGGTGCAAGGAAGAAGACAGAGGCTTTATTCAGTGCTGATTCCTTCCGTGTGTTTAGAGCCCTGAAAGCTAATGGAGAAGTCATCATTGAAATTCCAACAACAGCGTGTGAAGGACAAGGAAACGCTATCAAGTCCCTGGAGCACGTGCAGTTTGAAGCAACAATTGAGTACTCCCGCAGAGGAGACCTTCATGTCACACTTACTTCTGCAGCTGGTAAACTAAAAACAAAACTCTTCTACATCATTTGTTTAGATTTTTAAGTGTAAATTAAATGATTTCAAATCACTCATTGTTTTTGTTTACTCATGGGACTAATAGATATTTTCAAATCTTAAAACACATGCTTATTTTTCCTTTTGCTTGGAGTTAGGTCTTCCTCTGCCCTGATCATTCCCACTGATTCTTTGATAAGCTAAAAACTAGGCCCATTCAAGTAACACTAAATAACAAACTTCTCTGGCACCTAGCCTTTTCCAGCTGTGTTCACTTTTCCAGGTTACTGGTCTGTCATTCTTATCTCTTACGTAGCACATTAGTGAAAGTAACTCCGATAAGTGATTGATTAATGGAACTCACAGATGTAATGCAACGTCCAATGAGTCAACTGAGAAATAGGAATTCTAATCTCTAAGAGAAGGCTGAAAAGACTAATAAATGGACCAGAATAACATGAATAAGTCCATTTAACATGATGTATGGACTTTCGCTCCTTCCTGGAGGGTACTAATTCAGATGAGACAGTTGGTGGGAAAGGCCTGTGACCCATAAAACACAATCCAACCAGGAGGTTCTACTCCAGTACTCACAGGCCTTAGTAGGACTCCATGACTAAATTCGATTTCCGTAGGTATGTGTGAGGGAAGATGAGCCATTCTGTGATCTTTATCCAAAATATGAATTTTTAGAGGTTTGGAGTATGCTCTGTTTTGGAGTCATGCTTTCTAGATATTTTGGAATTGGCCTGAAATATCAATGAAAATGCTTTTTTTCATTGATTGACCTATAGTTCATTTAACCCTTTCACTTAGAAAGAAATATGATTTATTGATCTATCTAGTGTTTGGATTTGAAAATTTAGCTCCTAGTACTAGTTTTGACAACACAAGAGATCATATCATTGATAAATTAATTAATATTTGATTAAGTAATCAGTGATAGGTATTGATAATTAGATAATGCATCAATTAATTTGATATCTAAATGATTATAGACCCAGGGACCTATTACATTTTCCAGATTTCCTCTTATACTTTAAAATGGTAGTTCCACTAAAATGTACTTTAGATCTTTGACTTCCTTTAATCCAACTTGTACATGTAGTTCTCATTCAAATAACTTTTAGTCAACATAGTCATTCATTATACTTTCCCAATATTTATTGAGGAAAGTTATATTATTTATTATTATATGCTAGGCAATGCACTAACTACTGTAGATAAAAGCATTAGTCTTTTTCCCTGTGAATGTCTTTTTCCTGGTCTTATAGTAAAAAGGAAAATTAGGAGGACTAATTTCTCTGGGCTTTTCAATTATTAGCCGTTACAATGTAACCTACTATCAGAGCTATTAGGATAGTCATTAACTGTGTTTGTCTCATGAAAATAGGAACTAGCACTGTACTGTTGGCTGAGAGAGAGCAGGACACATCTCCTAACGGCTTTAAGAATTGGGATTTCATGTCCGTTCACACATGGGGAGAGAACCCCATAGGTACCTGGACTTTGCGAATTACAGACATGGTGAGTATAAATGAGAGGATGAAGAAACCTAAGTTTACTTTTAAACAATTTGAGGCACCTTTAAGATTGATTTTATCATTCATTAGGGTCCTAAAAAAGCTATACATCTCCTTAGTAGAGGTAAAGGGAGACACAGTATTTCAAACCCTGCCCGACTGGTTAGGCACTAGCCATACTATAAAAGGGAAAAAGTCACTCTGATTAACAATGTGACAGACTATGGGACAAATCCAGGTTTTTCCATGTCTGAATGTAGCCAGCCACTTGACCTTTTCAGCCACCTAGATGATCAACAAATGCTCAAATACTCTGACACTCTGCCAGTGTCTTACCAGACTTTCCCTCTGTGATGAGGCGTTCTTACGAGTATCCTACTGTGCCATGTGGGCGTAGCTTAACTTTAGGTAAGCATCTTGTTTCATATGACTCTCACCCCCCAGGTTTAGCCACGAAACAAACCAAAAAGCATTTCTCAGTTCCCTTTTGCTGTTTACTAACACTCTTTGACATCCCTCTGTCACTTTAATGGACAGTCACAAAAATGAAAGGACAGAGAAGTATATGAGCAAGAAGTCAAATTAAATGAATTATTTGGTTTTGCGTCATTTCTCCAGCATTCTCTTTGGGTGAGAATATAAATGAGTGGTGTTTTGACTCTGAGTTCCTCTGAAAGAAAGTGTGATAAGTATCAGAAGTATAGATTTCAGGGCTTAGATAACTTTTTTAAAAAAAACTACTTTAAATTCTTGAAGACGTCAGTTAAATTAATACAAACTCTATGGTCATTGTTATGCTTTTCTCTAAGGATAGCTTTCTCCCAAAGACTGCAAAAGTCATGATTTAGAAACAGAAGTTGAGAAAGTCCTGTTCTCATAGAGAGCAAGAAAATGTTGTTAGTAGGTTGTTCTGTTCTTGAACTTGGCCTCTATTCTTTCACTCTGTTTCACCGACAGGAAACTAAGAAAAACTGTTACCAACATTTCATATCAAGTGTGCAAAGTCTGACCCTATACTTTTAGATTTAAAAAAAATAGGTTTTAGCACATTATTTATAACATAAATATGGAACCTATGAAAATTATTGATCTTCCCACAAGTGTATGATTTTTAAGGGCCAATTAACTCTTTGACTGCAGAGCACTCAGAAACGAAACAAACCAATTGAGGTGTGCAGCGATCACAGCCACCGTCAGGTTGCACAGCACACTACTGGGCACTCTTTGCCTTCTTAATAATCAAAATAATTCATTCAAGTTGGGCTCAGTTTCAATATTGCATATTTATAAAAAGTAATGTACAGACAAAAATGGAATATGAAACAATAAAGTTTTGCCATATTAATAAACATTTAAATTTAAAATACATTCTACATTGTTGTTTTCCAAATCAGGTTCTGAGGTACTCTGCAGTTAACATTTTTTGTGAGAAGTATTTTTAAAGCTATCTCTGTGTCCAAATTCTCCAACAATGATTGAGTCTTCTGAACTTGGCGATTCTTCAAATTTATTATCTCCATATTTATGTATACTCCCACAAGAATCCACTATTTGTACAAATTTTTTCAGGCACAACTGTGAAAAATATTGAAAATGAAGCATTCTGGTGCTTCTAGACTCAAACCTGGTTACATAACAGTAATGTGTCATCAAGATTTTTTTTTTTTTTTTTGGTAGAGACAGAGTCTCACTTTGTCACCCTCGGTAGAGTGCTGTGGTGTCACACAGCTCACAGAAACCTCCAACTCTTGGGCTTAGGCGATTCTCTTGCCTCAGCCTCCCGAGTAGCTGGGACTACAGGCGCCCGCCACAACACCTCACTATTTTTCTGTTTTGCAGTTCGGCTGAGGCCGGGTTTGAACCCGCCACCTTTGGTATATGGGGCCGCTGCCCTACTCAATGAGCCACAGGTGCTGCCCTGTCATCAAGATTTTGTTTGCAAAATGAGCAACACCTACAGGCATCATTCACATCAAACGTAAATCTCATTTGAACATTCATAGGCATTCTTTGAAGTCAAAAGGTTAATATTGGAGGTGATTTATAATACTGCACAGAGACTTTTCCCAATGAAAAGTTTCCACAAATTGAGAACTGGGAAATATAATTTTGTTTATAGAAGGTGCAGTCAGCTTTTCAATAACACATCCAATATGGAAAAGAACATTTATTTAGAGATATTTTTTAATTAAATGCTTGATTATGAATCAACTAGCTATTAAATTGCTGAGCCTACAGACTGTCAACTTTTATAGCAAGAAGGAGTCCAATGATTTCCTTTGACATAGATCTCTGCATGTAAAATGCGTAGGAACTTACAACTAGATTTGCACTATGAAATCCTTTTCAGATACAGTCGAACCTCCACAGTTGACCACCTCCCTACACTGGCCACCTCCTTCAGTTGACAGTTTTCACAGTCCGCACATGCACCACGTCTGTATCAGGCAGGAAGCCTAGGTTCTTATGTTGCCCAGCTCCGTATGTTGACCAGTTTGTTACAGTCCCTTGGGTGGTCAGCTTATAGAGGTTCTACTGTATTTTGAATGAATTTATTTTGTGTTATCGTGAACACCCACGGAAATATATGCTTACTTTTTAGTCTGGAAGAATGCAGAATGAAGGAAGGATTGTGAGCTGGAAGCTAATTTTGCACGGGACATCTTCTCAGCCAGAGCACATGAAACAGCCTCGTGTGTACACATCGTACAATACGGTTCAGAACGACAGGAGAGGGGTGGAGAAGCTGGTGGGTGTGGCGGAGGTGCGTGGCTTTGTTCTTGGCGTGCTCTTTGGACTGTGGTGGACAGTCTAGTGAGGGCCGATAGAGAGGAGGAGGGCGGTGGTGGTAATCTGTTCATTTGCATAGTAGGGAATCTTATTTTTCCTTGGTTCTCTTATCCAGAATTTAGAAATTAAAATTAAGGAATTCAAAATTATTAAGTCCCTTCATATGAATTTTCTCCCCTTATGACAGATATCAAATTGGAAAGCAAGCTGTTAACATTTGGATTACACTTAGTTTTTAAACATTTTTGTCATTATCTCATTTAACTTATATTCCCCATAACCTAAGAAAGTTAGACATTAGTATGTCCGTTTTGCAGAAAGAAAACCAAGGCTCAGGTGGCAAAATCCCGTAGGCTTCTCTTTACTAGTTCTCCTGACATTTCTTGGTAGCACAAGGAGAGCTATAGAATCACGATTTCCCTCAGAAAATGTGAGGGAATAGCTAAAGTAAGTTATTCACAGTCTGGGGTCTCCCCCTGCTGCGGCTGCTGGCTTCTCCCTGTCAGGTGGGGAACCACACTTTGTCTCTGCATTCCTCGGCCTCCTCCAGCCTCCGATGGAGTAGGGAAGTGTTCAGAATTTCCAGAATGGCCTGCCCTGAATAGATCCCACTCTGTGCTGGGTGTTTTGGAAGATAAAGACACATGGTATTTACTCAAGGGATATATAACCACGTGAAGGCTTCCGGTCAGATTCTGGCTGCACTTACACTGTTCTGGGGCTTCCCCCCAGGGCCAGGGTCTCAGGGCCTCGGCTCCAGGCTGGGAAGCAGCTGGGCTCCCCAGGGGTTCTGTTGTTGGAATACTGAAGCGCTTCCACAGGGTTGACCCAGAATGGCTTCTCTGCGCCTTCCAGTTTCCTCCTCCCCGCTTGCCACCTGTCTCTGCCCTGGCCCCTGCTTACAATTCAGGGGCTAACAGGGGTGATTCTGACAGAGTAAGCCCCCTGGGAATCTGCTCCCCACCCCCACGACCTGCGGGAGCCTTGTGTGCGAGTTGTCAAGTGTCTTAATGTCCTCTTCCCACGATGGGCTCCACTGCAGTGGGCGGCAGGCAAAGATGCTGACCCCCTCATTCAGTCCTCCAGCCCCCCAGAATGGAGGCTCTCACCAGGATTTAGGAGTGGAGCCCAGGGAGACTGAAATGGTTGCCAAAGGTACTCAGCAGGTGGACAAGTGGGGCCAAGCCAGTCTAGTCTGGGCTCCCACGTTGCCTCCAGGACCCAGGCAGTGGGCACCGTCTGGCTCACTGGGCTGTAAATACTGAGCCTTCTTTCCTCTGCGGGTGGCATTTTGTGTTTTAGGAGCAGCCCAAACAAGAGGACCCTAAGGAGACGCCCCTGGTGTCTGAAAGCCCCAGCAGCAGCCCGGTGGAGGGCAGGAGCGCGGAGCCTGCGGGCGGAGCCGCCTCCCAGGCCATGCTGCGGCTCCTGCAAAGCGCTTTCAGCAAAACCTTGCCACCATCAGCACCAAGGCAGTCCCCAGGCACAAAGCTCAACATCCCTTATGAAAAGCTCTACGAAGCCCTGGAAAAGCTGAACAATCCTTCCCAGCTCAAAGACTCCGAGGACAGTCTATACCACGACTATGTCGATGTTTTCTATAACACAAAACCCTACAAACACAGAGACGACCGGCTGCTTCAAGCTCTGGTGGACATTCTGAATGAGGAAAGTTAAAGTGAGTGTGTGGCTCCAAGTTGGAAGCGTTCCTGCTTCTTTCTCACCTGTAGGTTTTGCCTGTGTCTGAATAGCTGTTCTGTCCTTGATTCCTACACTTATAGTATCCCTGAGGGCATTTTTCTTTTTCTCCTCCAAACTGTGCATTCGAAGGGGCTGAGCTGGAGTAGGAGATCCAACTTCCAGAATTGGCCATAGCTCTTTTCTACCCTCGAAAGTGAAGTGTATCGTTCTTTCTGTGGTCATGGCTGACAGCTCTCTTGCTACGTTAGAAAGCCTCCTTGAGCCCATTTCACTTCTCAAAAGCAAAGGTAAAACCTGAGCAATCAATTAATTTGATCAAGAAATCTACAAAGTATGAGAGGGAGAGAAAACTTTCTATAGCTTGTTTCCTGTCTTTGCCACATTGTCAAATTTTGATGCCAAGAACGCATTTGGGCTCTGCCTATAGCTCAAAGGAGTAGGGCGGCAGCCCCATATACTAGAGGTGGTGGGTTCCGACCTGGCCCCGGCCAAAAACAGCAAAAAAAAAAAAAAAAAGAACACATTTGGTTGGAAAATCCCTAATGAAAGAGCTCACAATTAGACTTACTCTTCAGGGCTTTCTACTCCAAAGCACTACTTACCCCCGAGTGGCAGTCTCTTTGTTTGTGGGGGAGGCTGGATCAGTTAGACCTACAAACAGAGTGTGGAATCTGCATGTCCTGTCTGATTAGTGCCCCGAAGATGCCTCGGCGGCCCCAGAGGCAGCTGTGGCTCATTCTGAGTGCCTGTCTCTCCCTATAGTTAGTTCCTCTGCTCTAAGGCTTTCCCTTACCTGTCTCCTTTCTCATCCATAAACTAAATATTGACAGAACACATTCATACCACTTTCTCAGAAAAAAAACTCAGACTTGGCAAATTCCTAGTTAGGAATTTAACAATAACAACAGGAAAGCACTTATCACATGGAGAACCAGTGTAATAAGCAGGAAAAAATTCCTAACAGGGAAAACCAATCAGAGGTTTTGTTTTTGTTTTTCTAAATTGTGTTTGTTAGAACAAGTTGTTCTGGATCTTTGAAACTGAACATTTGTTCTTTGACACTAAAAGATCTTCTCCAAACCTAGACCTGATAGTATCCAAATTCTCACCAAATTGTTTCTGAACTTCAAAGCAGAAGGTAACTGGCAGCCCACAGACCTTATTTTCTCTTTCAGGTAGATTTTTTTATTTGCAGAATGTTTTTAAAAATGTGAGTGATTATTGAAAATATGAGATTTCATGTTTTAGACCACCTTCCCTCAGTTGTCAGGAGCTGCGTGGTGGCTGTCCAAGTCTCCATGGCACTCGGCTCCATGCTACTTAGAATGGCCACTCGATTGTGATTTCACCAAATAAGGGTGTACAAAGTGTAATTTCATTAGGAAAAGAACTATCCTCAACTTCTGTTAGGTAGGATCTATATACAATAATAATTAGGAAAGTTTGCTATGTCACCTTTATAGGCAAAAAAAAAAAAAGGTATTTTAGGTTCCCAAAGTACCTCTGAAATCTAGTTTGACATGTTCATTTGATCTTACCTCACCTGGATGCTCATTTATGCTAATTCGTTCATTGCCAACCTCCAAGCTTCCCTCTCAATATGCCCAGATAGGCTCCAGCCACCTGTAATTGCTGGCTTTCTCCCATTGAATTTGCTGTTTGCAATTTTATCATGATGTTTAAACTTCATAAGGCCTCTCATGGCATTGAACTGATTCAGGAAAGAGAGTACTAGCCTGTCTCTCACTTTGACTTGAAGTGTGGTTGGTAAGACAAACTTCCACCTGCTTTTCCGCTGTTTGAATTAGTGCAGAAAGAGGGTATTTCGGGAGTAATACCCGTGGACATATGGAGACTGTTCTGAAATACACATAGTGTCTGTCTGTCTTTGGAAGTTTCACAGGTTTGATGTAGAGTTTTAATATGGCAGTGTGTCAAAAAATGTCCAAGATGAAAAGGTCCAGAGAGGTATTAGGTTAGTTTCCAACCAAAAAACAAAAACTAAGGCACAGCAAAGTGGTGATAAATGAAAGGGTTGGAATTAAACCCCTTTTCCCACTCCTAATCTAAGAATGTATGAATGTATAAATGAATCTTTCTTTTTAATCCTTCCTAATAATACCTAATATCCTAATAACCAACTCATTGGGTTGTAGCCAAAGGTTCACACTTGAGAAGCTTTAATATTTCAACAAAATCATGTTTGAATGTTTCCAACTTGGAGTATATCGTTCAGACATAAAACTGTTTTGTCTGTCTTTCTTAGTGCCTATGTGGAGTTTGGTGAAAATGTAAAAGAGGAAACATAATATTTCCTTTGGAATTTTAAACTATATTTTCTTTACAGGTATTTATAATATACCAATGCTTTTACCAAACAGAATTTTAAGAGTATTAAAGAACCAGAAGTTTGCCTGAGAATGAGAAAGTTTCATCCAATAAAATATTTTTGAAAGGCATGTTCCTCTGTCAATGAAAAAAATATATATAATATGTATGTATTGTGATATTAAAAGTGACATTTGTCTAATGGCCTATTAAATGTGTAGCTGAGTTTAACATGTGTGGTCTTAGCATTCTGAAGGGAACTCTCAGATTATACACTTGATGTATTGACCAGAATATGTAAAATATGCTTATCAATCAGAAGAATAAATGGTTCCTCACTAAGTCAAAAAGAACAAAGTTCATGTTTCCAACAAAAATGATATTTCCCTCTCTTACTGTGTTTCCCAAATGGACTATAAATAAAAGTTCGAAAGTTTACATTAAAAAATTAATATCTTTTGAGAAAAATGGGCTTTCTAGGGAGCAATTTCAGAGTCTACCTGAATCAGATGTTTTACTGTCCTGTGTAGCCCAGTCTTTCACCTTCTTGGCAACACACAAAGTTCTATAGCTGAGCCTTATCCGAAATGTCAATGGGGAAAAAACTAAATTATAGAGATTTACTATGCATAAAAGAAATGATTCCAACTAGTTCACCAAGCATGACATAGACTATAGCATTAGCTCCAACCTTTTTGGTACCAAAGACGGGTTTCATGGAAGATGATTTTTCTATGGACTAGGGTGGGGAGGTTGATATGAGTCTGTAAGCAATCAATTTATCATGGTCACTGTGCAGTCAAACCTCTCTGCTAATGATAATCTGTATTTGCAGCTGCTCCCCAGAGCTAGTAAATCCACCTGAGCTCTACCTCAGATTACCAGGTATCAGATTCTCATAAGGAGATGCAACTTGGACCCCTTCCATGCACTGTTTATAGTGGGGTGTGAGCTGCTCTGAGAATCCAGCATAAGCGATGGGAGATGCTATGAATCTAGAGAAGCTTCTCTTCCTCACCTCTGCTTATATCCTGCTGTGTAGCTGGCTCCCACCAGGCCATGGACCAGGACTGGCCTTAGGCCCCAGGGCTGAGGACACAGTGTCATAGGGCAGAGGACAGAAGCTGATCATCAGAATCTCCCAAGTACCAGTTTCAATCTTGTGCTCAGGTTCACTTTTCCCTTCTGCTTCTAACCTTCTTCCCTAGAATCTCTACCCACCATTTCAAAATCTGATATTTCTCCCCAAGGGACTGTTTTTCTCCACATTGCTTTCTCCTAAGTCATATTCAGCCAAACAAGAATGAGCTTTCAGAAATTCCAAAACAGCTGTCTAAGCAGGTTTTGACCTCCACATCTAGACATCTTCAGAATTTTTCCATCAGAAAGGTTGATGATATGTCCCTATTTTATTTTTATTGATTAATTCATTGATTTATTGGCTACATGTATTTAAAATGTACAACACAATGTTGTGATGGATAATACATAGTAAAATCATCACTATAGTCAAGCAAATTAATGTGTGCATTCTCTCACTTAGTTACTTTTTTATTCTATTTTTTTATGGTGAAAGCACTTAAATGCTATTCCCTCACCAAATTTCAGTATATATTGCTTTTTTATCAGCTATATGCTCATCATCTCTAGACCTGTTTATCCTATACAAACCATTTTTCCCCACTTTTCCCCACCCCTGCCCAACACCATTCTCCTCTGTTCTATTTATTTGACTTAAGAAAATTTTACACATAAATGAGATTACATAGTATTTTTCTTTCTGTGTTTGGTTTATTTCAATTAGCATAACGTCCTCTAGGTTCATCCATGTTGCAAATGGCATAATTTCCTGTTTAAGTGAGAATGATATTCATATTATATAATATACACATACACACAGTGCCAAGAAATATATACATATTTTAAGAAAGGAAAAAATTATTAAAATGGTAATACTCAAGTCACATTTTACTTCTGCAATTATAAGATAGAATATACAAGATAACAAATGTGATCATCATATATTGAATATTATAATTTTAATACAGTCTTTTTCCTTTCTTAAAATGTATGTACATTTTTTTGGCACCCTTTCTCTGTGTGTGTGTGTGTATATCTCTATTTTGTTATCCATTTACTCATTGATGGTCTCTCCTTTCTTCTGAATATTCCTTTACTAGATTATCAACTACTAGATAAACTATGTACAGGCTGTGAGTACAAACACAAATATATGAAGTCTGACAATTAAGTTCATGAACTCATCCTAGAAAGAGTGCTACATAACTCATTGCTGAATTTCACTGTGGTCCTCTTTAAAGTGCTCCCCTAGGGAAACTATGGACCAACAGCAGTGCCTCATTCACCATTCAAAGCAATTTTGGAACTCTTTTTGTGGAATGGCCATAAGAGCTGTTGTCATATTACCTTTGATGTCCTGAATGTCATCAAAGTCTTCCCTTCAGGATTTCCTGTATCTTCAGGTAAGGACAAAAGTCACTGGGTAAGTCATCAGGTAAGCAGGGAGAATGTTCCAACACAGTTCTTTGTTTACTGTCTAAAATCTCCACTGTCTATATGGTGCCTTGTCAGCTGGTACATTGTTATGATGCAAGAGCCATGAGTTGTTGGTGAAAAGTTCAGGTGTTTTCATCTAACTGTTTCACACAGTCTTTTTGTCACTTCCAAATGGTAAATTTGGTTAACTTGTAGTCCCTTTGGTGCAAATTCATAATGAACAACCCCTCTGATATAAAAGGTTAGCAGCATCATTTTGGCTCTTGGTTTGGGCTGGTGGAACTCTTTTGGTTGTGGAGAATTGGCTGACTTCCATTGTACACTTTGGTGCTTTGTTTCAGGGTTGTTTGGTACACACGTTTCATCACCAGTGATAACACACCCCAGAACATCATTGACCTCTCCAAAAGGTCTTGGCACACTTCAACTCTTCTTTGCTTTCCTTCTTTGGTGAGCTCCTTCAGGACCATTTTTTTTACACATCTTTCTCAGGCCATGATTTTCAGTGAAGATTTTGCTAACAGTTTCTCTACTGATATGTATGTGGTCAGCTATGCTTTCCACAGTCAGCTGATGATTTTGACCCATAACTTGATGAATGTTTGCAAAGTTTTCATCAGGTCTGTTTGTTACTAGCTGCTGTGGCCTTTCCATCAGTGACACTTTCTCTCCCCTCAGAAAAACGTTCGATCCATTTGTACTACGCCATTTTCTTCATGGCATTATCCCCAAATTTGGACTAACACGTCCTTGATTTCACTTCCACTCTTGCCAAGCTTAATAAGAAATTTAACATTTGTTCATTGCTCTAATTCAAGCTCTGAGATTCTCACACAAAAACACACAACAACTATAATAAATGCCATTCAGCAAGACACTGCCACACATCAACACAAACACAGCTCTGAGGCACTGACATGCCAAGGTTATGAAACCTTATAGAGTGGTTTATACAGTGCTGCCAACGTAAGCACAGGGTGATGAGTTCTCTCACTTAATTGAGCAGAAAGACAAGTGCTTTTCTAACTGCCTTGCAATTTGCAAGCAATTTGCAATACACAAGCATGCTTGCCTGGACCTCTGTTGTTGAGCTTGACTATGCAACTTGCTTTGGCCAATGGAATATTAGCGAAGGTGATGCAAGCAAGAGCCTCAAATGTGCTTGCACAATTGGGCTTGGCTCCTGCTTTTCATGTCCCAGTACTATGAGAAGAGGATGCTCCAAGAGCTACTGCCTCTTAAACCTGGTCTCCAGATTTAAACCAAGTCCACATGCTGGAACCAGGCCAAAGCCACTCATAGCATGCAGCAGAGCCCTCCTGAAGAGTGCAGCCTAAATAAGCTGTACTTGTCACTTTGTCGACTTGATTGAGAATAAATTCTCCTTGTTGTAAGTCACTGAGTCTGGAAATAGTTTGTAATAAAGACTTACTGTAATAATAAAGCTGAAATAAAATTTTCATTTCTTCATTTTCCCACTAATACCACCCCTTTCAAATCGTGTCTTCTTGAGCCTAGAGTATGAAAAAGAGGCACTATTAAGCCATGTCTCTCTTATTGCTGATCCAATAACTAAACAAAGGTCCTGCTAAAGGTTTGAAATTTTCATTTTTAAAGCTCAGTGTTAGCTTAGTCTCTCCTGAAAGCAGAGCCTTAGAGAATGCTTTGTGTCGAGGTACTTTAATTAGGAGGAAATAGCAGAGAGCAGAAGTGACTTGCACACATTCGAGAGCCACATGGAAAGGGTGACCAACGGCCATCGGTGATCACACAGAGCTTCGGTGATCACACAGAGCTTCCCAGAGGCTAGAATGGACACTTCAACTGAGGCGACAACAGAGAAGGAGCGTGTGTCCCACCCCAGCCTCACCCCTGTCTGACACCTGGGCAGTTCCATCAGCTTCCCTCGGAACTAGATGCAGCTCTAGAGAAAGGGGAGAGATACGCTCGGTGAGGTCAAGTTTAGAGTACTTATTAGATAGGCAAATTGTAATAGAAATTTTTGCTCACCTGTGTTTTGGCTTGCAATTTGTACATGCTGCCCATATTAGCAACATGTATATACAATATACAAATTGCTTTTATTAACTAAGCATTACTCTATTGTCAATGGGTGGAGATAGTCATCCTGTGGCCATTATGTGGCTATTATACTCACAGCATGTGCCAAGGAGGCAGAGACCCTCTCTTGGTTTCCGAATTGGGTGTCTGCCATGTGTGCGACTTCAGCCAGTTTGCCCGGCACTCCACAGAGCACTTTCACTCCAGTCCACACCCACATACCCGCCATCACCACACGTGTTCAGAGTGTCGACCTAGAGCCACAATCGCAACATAGTCTCAGATTTATTCCTGCAGGGTTGTCATGACTGCTTCTTTCAGGTCCTTTGTCCCCATCCCCAGTAGCCCCAGCGGTGGGTGATTCACAAGCCTCAACAATATTTTGAACAAAGGAGAGCAGCCACCAGGTTTGGTCCTGCTCAGACACATCACAGCTGCGTTTTGTGTCATTTCTTCTCTCTTCCCAGATACCACCAGAGCCCACCTTGAAGCTCATTCTTAGAAGTTCAGGGCCCTCCCTACCCCATGCACAATTTTCAGTTTATAATCACATTCACAGGAAAAAATGTCACTTGAGTGTCCCGTGGTAGTGTGACAGATGCCACTCTATTTGGGATGAGGAAGAGCTTCTTGGATAGTATAAAGTTTGAACCAAAAATTTTAATATAAGAGAGATGCATAGTGACAGAGAAATAAATGTGTGGGTTGTGTCAAGTCCTCTTGTGGGGGAGAAGCAGAAAGAAGGAAATCCGCCTGTGAGATCCTATCGTCCCACCTGCCCCTCCGGGGTGCATCACAGTCCCCTTGTCTATAGCAATACCTACTTCCTGCCTCTGGCCATTCTTGACAGTATTTACTAAGCTTCCAGGACACCAGATAAAGGTCCCTGAACTGGCTGCCGTCTTGTCATGATGCTACTTTTAGTTCCAGAAACCAAAAAACACAAGTCTTAGCTTTTCCCAAGTTGTTGTATAAATGATATTATTCTAATCATCAAAGGGCAAAAAATGTCTGAAAATATTACAGCAACATGAAGTGGCTGGAGGTGTGGACACGAGTCTCTCAGAAGACTGGGTGTTGAGTAGCAGTCTGAATCCAGGCTCCACCACCTCCTGCCTGTGTGGCCTTCAGCGGGGCCCTTCACCCAGCTGGGCCTTATCTTTCCCATCTACGACAATGAAGTTTACCTCTTATAGGTTTACTGTTAGGATTAATTAAGATAGTGCGGGAAAACTTGTTAGTACGGTTCCTGTACAAACAAATTCAGTAAGTGTTAGTTTCTTATTGGTGAGATTGGTGCTCTTATTGCTGTGGTGTTATGAAAAGAAAACAGACTTCATAGGCAAACTGATTTGAATGCGTATGTCTCATCTGCAAATCCAATAAAGAAGAAAATGCCAGAATTAATGAAGAGGACGGAAACACTGTAAAATGTCACTGGCTGATATTGAGTTGCGGGGGAATTGTCATTAGCCCGTGTGCTTTCTCTTTTTAAGGCTATACCAGAAACTGTTTAGTCATTGTCAGCGGGGTCCAGGCTGCAATGGGAAGGGAAGGAATCCTTTAAGCAGCAGCTGAGTCTCAAAAGGCAGTTCCTCAAGACCAAGGAAAGCCAGAGGCGACAAGTGAGGAGAAAGGAGATGCTGAATAAAGAAATTTAATTAATTTCATCTGACATCCAATTACTTTATGTGGAACATGGTGGAGTAACATTTTTCAAATGCAAAAGTTTTATAAAGCATTGAGAGGTGCTGTTAGAAACAATGAAAACCAATGAGTTCTTTTTTAACCATATTCAGGGCACGGTGCATTGCTTAATTAAATTCTCACCCAAATTGTAAAACAAATATGAGATAAATAATGTTATTGTCCCTATTTTGAGGATTGGAAAATTGAAATAGAGGGCTAAGGTGGTTTGTTTAAAGGCTTACAGATAGGAGAGCTGACATTATTGGAAGTAATTCCAGAATCTAGGCTATGCCTTTTACTAACACAACACACAAAAAAGACAATGTAACATTTCAGAAGATGAAATGATGTTTGCAACATAGGAATCAGATGTTTGCAACATAGGAATCAGATGAGTAATGTGTGTCTTATACTACCAATTTGTTCCTGCTATTTGAAATAATAGAAATAGTTTTTGTTTATTGAATATTTTCTATGTGTTAAGCATAAACTTTCTGTATTTTCACAATGATGACATGTGTATCGTAATTCATGAGAATAAGACATCTTATTTCTATTGCTTGAATTACCCTGCAAGTAAAGTGCTTTTACACAAGGCAAACTGAGATTCGGAGAGGTTAAACCACTTGCACCAGGTCACACAGCTAAGCCAGGATATTCAAATTGTCCTGTCCAACTCCACATTTTCATTGTTTCACCTGTTTCACTTTTTAGCTTCACTCTCAAAGTTTGCAAATTGCTGCTCTGATAGATCGTGTTTGGTGCTTCCAGAAACACCTAGATAGAGTTTTTGCTGCTTATTCACTTCAAAGTTTAGAAACCCAGATAAATGTAAAAGTAAGAGAAGTAGTTGTCCTTTCAATCAACACCCCTTGACCTATCTTGAAATGAACCAAAGCTTTTAGGGAGCAACAGACCAACCCGAAAACTCAGGTATTCCTTGTAACAAGAATCAATCCTATACAAATCCATGTGTAAACCAGCCCCCAGGATGCTAAAACATATTGAGAAGCAGGGAACTTACTGATGGGAGGGGTATTCTGGTGTGTTGGGCTGTTTGATTCTTCTCATCCCTTGGCCTTCCTGCTTTAATGCTAATGTGTCATCTTCTCTTTTCTAAATTCCTTGAAGGATATTCTTCGGCATATTAATCATTGGGATGTGTGTGTGTGAATCTTTATGTTTAAAAATTACTCCCTGGTCTTCTGTGTTTGTGGAAAAACTTGATTTTTTAAAATTTATTCATGGTAGACCTTTTCTGGAGTTGGCATCATCACAGTTCACAGCAACCTCAAACTCATGGGCTCAAGTGATCCTCCTGCTTTAGCCTCCCAAGTACCTGCCACTACAGGCACTTGCTACCATGCCTGGCTAATAACTCTAATTTTTAGTAGTGAAGGAGTCTCATTCTTGGCCAGCCTGGTATCCAACACCTGAGCTTAAGCAATCTTCCTGCTATGCCTCCCAGAGCGCTCAGATTACAGGCGTGAGGCACTGTGCCTGGCGGCAGTTCCTCCGAGGTGCTGGTGTCCACTATGACCCTCAGATGAACATGCATTTCACCAGACAGAATCCATTTTCCTGAGGTGTATTCCATGACACGTGTTCTCTCAGCTCACTTGGGGGCACATTCTCTTGCAGTCAACTATCTCCAGTAATAATTTCTCTTTTAATTCCAGGCAAGGCTTATGATCACCATGTGCCTGATTATTTCTGAGAACTTATGGCTCATGTCTTCTCCTTACGTCAGTAGAAAATGATACAGCAGCAATCAACCACAGCAAACAGGTGGTCAGTGAGGAACACGAGTAGAGTTCAGCAGGGGAGAGCCGCAGTGGTTCATGAGGGGAGAGCCGAAACTTGTCTTCATAAGGGAAGACAACTCAGACGTGGGGAAAAGAGAACGAACCCACCTAGTCGCTTAACGTCCATAACAGATAGAGTGTCCATTGTCCTAATTGGTTGAGGAAAGCCTTAGTTTACCCCTATCGTTCCAGAATAACTATTTTAAGAGCATGTTATACAATAATTCTGTCCTGTTTCCAGAACACCAATGTGAGTTGTCTTGGTTTGCAGATGATAATGCACTTTCTAAAATGTTTTGCTCATACCACAACCGTGGAGGCTTAGAATGGGAAGAGATTATCTACTTTTCTATCCTGTTTTTCCTACACAGGAGAGGGATATTGGGGAAGATTTTGAGAAAAGTGTTGTTCCTTAATAGAAAGAGGTAAGACACCTCACTGTGTCTACAGGGAATGCCTGGGCCTTAGACAGCCATGTGGGATTTTCCTGGAACAGTATCCATTTCTGAAAAGGCTCCTGTAAAACCTGGATCTGCTCATGTCCTGGACCAGTGTCACTCTATCTCCTTTCTGTCCCAACACGGCCATCGTGGTCCACACCATTGTTATGGAAGAGCTCTCCCTGGTCTCCGTTCATACTGTGGAGTCTCTACATGGCACTTCTTATCACATCACTCTCCTCTGGAAAATCCACTGGACAGTATATAGGATAAATGCGTAGCCTGATTGGGAAGCCCTAGAAGATTCTGCCCTGACCGCCTCTTCCCATAGCTCCGTGTCACCTCACTGCCCCCTCACTCTATGGGTACAGCACGCTGGCTCGTCTCATGACTCTAACGCTCCAAGTTCGTCCCAGTCATGCTATTCTGTCAGAAATGCTCTTTCTCTGGTTTTCTTTTTCTTTCTTTTTTTTTTCTGGTTAATTCTTTCCTATTCACCCTTCAGAGCTAGGTTTGAAAATCTCTTCTTTAGAGAAGCCTTTCTGACCATTGCACCAGCGTAAGTCTATTTAGTGTTTACCACATACACAATTAATTCCTGCCTGTCTCCCACTAACATTGCTCCTGCCGACTCCTACGTCCTCAAAGGTTAGCACAACGTGTGGAAGCACGAGGTGGACACCAATAAATTATCATGGACTATTTTGTTGAGCATTTGGTTTATCTACAGGGCCATGACATGCTGTGGAAAGGAGGATTTGGGAAGCCACATTCCCTGTTCTCAAGAAGCATAAGCTGGAACTGTCAGCATTTTTGCCAGAGGGCTGCCTCCCAGGGACCAGCCCTCGCTCAGCACAGGCTGTGGACTCAGTTGCAGTGGGTTTCGGTTCTCTGACTAACTGCCTGGGTGACACTAGACAAATTACTCTTCCTTTTTAAGTCTCAGTTTCTTCCTCTATAAAATAAGAGGAGTCATTTTACCTACCTCACAAAGTTTGTTATCTGCTTATTTGGAACACATTTGTTAAACACTGGCTATGTGCCAGGCACCCTGACAGAGCCGGACGTAGACTAACGTGCCGCCCAGACGTGCCCTCAGCAGTCATGGGCACTGTTTTTATGCACCTTTGTATCTTCAGTCCTTGCACAGTGCTGGGTATGTAATAGTTGTTTAATATGTGCTTATTAAATTCATTAACATAGTATTTTTTCCCACCCATTTTTTTTTATTTTTTTCCACTACATAAAAGTATTTTATTTGATGGCAATTGGAACAGAATGAACAATGTATTTTAAAAACTTGGCATGCTTGCATTACATCAAAGCTCAGTAATTGTTTCTCAAAATGATTCTCCTGCCTCTCATAAAGGTCCGAAATTGAAGGCAAAGATGAGAGAACTTTATCCACGTAGCTCGGCATTTATGGTAGTGCCCCTTGCCAGGAATTTTTGAAGAGGATGTAATGGATATTGTCATATGGAACCAAAATTGTGTCAACTACAGTGTTCCTGATAATTAAAAATATTGGTCACAGGTGTAAATTGGAGTCCACAAGGAAAACCGTAAAAGTCAGATTTTCAGTTGTCGCAGCAGTGCTGCGAACGATAAAATGCTCCCTAGGAAAAACAGCTGCACACCTGCTTCATGCACCGTGAGTGCCAGGACTGTACTTGATGCTCAATTAAATCATCATAATTATAATTTAGGGTGCCGCCCTCAAGAAGAATATCTTAACTTTAATTATCTGTCCAGGAGTTACTACTCTGCTTTGCATAGATACGAACAATAATGTTTAATCATAACACAGTAAACTAAATTTTAAAACTGCCTTGAAGATGTATTCTGAAATATTCAAAACAGTTGATCATCCAATACAATGTTTTCTACCTTTAATTTTGTAGGCGCTCTTACATTGAGTTTATATGTGTATATAATACACTAGATAAGGCAATCTTAAAGTTAAATCATAAATAAAAGTGGTTCAGCATCATAAAAGCTTTTTGTTTAATTTAAAATGAAATTTGAACTGTGTATTCCTCAATCACATTACTTTTATTGGAGGTTAGGCAAAATTATAATTTGTTTAATGTTTCTCCTCAAATTATGTGTTTTCTTCTCTCTACGGCTTCAATTTATAACATAATAGTTATGTAACCCTGACTGAATTGCTGAATCTTTTTGATGTTAGTTTTTTTTAATTTGTAAAATGAGGGAAATAATGACGTATCAGGACAAATTTCAAGAGTTAAAGTGGGTAATAAATTCTTGCTTCATACGTAGTAGGAGACCAACATACACTCAGTCTTTTCATCCCTGGGTCCCACATCCATAGACTCAGCTAACCATAGATTAAAAGTGTTCAAAGAAAAATAAACAATGGAAGTAAAAGTATAACATAAAATAAAAACATAGTACAATATAACAAGTATTTACACAACACGTACATTATATTAGGTGTTATAAGTTACCCAGAGATGATTTAAAATATGTGGGAGGATATGTGTAGGTCATATGCAAATACTAGGCTATTTTATATAAAAAACTTAAACATATGTAAAATTCCTCTTTGTAGGTTCACTGGAACCTACCCCCCAAGGGTATCTATGGATAAATGTATGTAGCTATGTTTTTGAAGATAAAACCAGAATTTTTTATGGTGCATCTTAGAAGGGTACTGGTGAAACTTACTAAATGTAGAATACCAATGTCTTCATATAGTGATTAAGAAAATGCCATGAAGGCTATGTTTAACAGTTAGATGAAAATATTTCAGATTGTATATGAAGTCAGCACATTGTGCCCCATGATCGCACTAATGTACACATTTATGAGGTAATAAAATTATAAAAAACAAACAAACAAAAAAACCCCAAAATTTTTAAAAGGTTAAATTTACTATTCAGGGCACAAACTAAAGCAAGATAGTTTAAAAGCAATATTCAATTTAAAGTTCATATCTTATAAATTGATTAAGCCAAAGTTGATTTTATGATTTTTGAGTCTTGTCCTCTTACATATTTCTTAAATATTTTATTTTTTAATTTTTTGTATTAAATCATAACTTTGTACATTGATGCATTTGTGGGGTTCGGGGTACTACTCTGATGTACAATGTGAAATGCTTACACTGAACTAAGTGACACATCCATCACAGTTATACTCATTTCTTAATGGTTTTGAAATGTACCATTGCATCATGCACATTAGGCGAGTTCCCCCCGATACCCTTCCTCCTCCTGTATCCCCCATCTCCTCCCCTCTCTCTCCTCTTCCCTTCTACTTTCTGGACTATAGTTACGTTTGGTCATTCATATGGGTGTGTAGGTGGATATATATTGATTTCATAGAAGTATTGAGTACGTTGGATACTTTTTTTTCCATTCTTGAGATACTTTATTGAGAAGAATATGTGGCCCGAGTCTCGTCCTCTCCTCTTCAGACATGTGTCCTTCACTACTCATTCTACCACCTTCTCCAGCAATTACCGGCCCTGGGCATAGTCCAGGCGCCCAGCTACAGTGTCCGGCCCACGAGCAGTGTACCCAGCATCTATGCAGGGGCTGGGGGCTCAGACTCCTGGATCTCCGTGTCCCGCTCCACCAGCTTCCAGGGCGGCTGGGGGTCCAAGGGCCTGGCCATGGGGATGGCCAGGGGTCTGGCAGGAATAGGGGGCATCCAGACCGAGAAGGAGACCATGCAAGAACTGAACGACCGCCTGACCTCTACCTGGACAGAGTGAGGAACCTGGAGATTGATAATCAGGGGCTGGAGAGCAAAATCCAGGAACACCTGGAGAAGAAGGGGCCCCAGGTCAGAGACTGGGCACAGTACTTCAAGACCATCGAGGACCTGAGGACTCAGATCTTTACAAATTCTGTGGACAATGCCCACATCGTTCTGCAGATTGACAATGCCTGTCTTGCTGCTGATGACTTTAGAGTCAAGTACAAGACAGAGCTGGCCGTGCACCAGTCTGTGAAGAGCGACATCCAGGGGCTCCGCAAGGTCATTGATGACACTGATGTCACCTGGCTGCAGTTGGAGTCAGAGATCGAGGCTGTCAAGGAGGAGCTGCTCTTCATGAAGAGCCACAAGAAGGAAGTAAAAGGCCCACAAGCCTAGGTTGCCAGCTCTGGGTTGACTGTGGAGGGAGATGCTCCCAAATCTCAGGACCTGAGCAAGATTATGGCAGACATGCAGGCCCCGTATGATGAGCTGGCTCAGAAGAACCAAGAAGAGCTGGCCAGGACCTGGTCCCAGCAGATTGAGGACAGCACCTCAGTGGTCACCTCACAGTTTGCTGAGGTTGGAGCTGCTAAGACAATGCTCACAGAGCTGACATGTACAGTCCAGTCCTTGGAGATCGAACTGGACTCCATGAGAAATCAGAAGTCCAGGTTGGAGAATAGCCTTCTGAAGGAGGTGGAGGCCTGCTATGTCATGCAGATGGAGCAACTCAATGGGGTTCTGTTGCATTTGGAGTCAGAGCTGGTACAGACCCGGGCAGAGGGGCAGCGCTAGGCCCAGGAGTAGGAGGCACTGCTGAACATCAAGGTCAAGCTAGAGGCTGAGATCGCCACCTACCACTGCCTGCTGGAAGACAGGGTGGACTTCAACCTTGGTGATGCCCTGGACAGCAGCAACTCCATGCAAACCATCCAAAAGACCACTACCCACAGAATAGTGGATGGCAAAATGGTGTCTGAGATCCACGACAGCAAAGTTCTGAGACACTGAGGCTGTAAGAGCAGTATGCCCTTATACCAATAGAGTCCAGAGGTCACTGGAACAAAAAAAAACAATTTCATTAATTCAGGATCCATGTATTTGGAATGTGTAATAAGTACTATGGCCTATGTATAGTTATAATATAAAAATGATGGTGAAATGTTTTACTCTTTCAGTTCCATGGTAATGATTTAAATACTCCTGAAAACTCTAAAAAACCCTTCAAATGCAGTATAAGCAGTAATTTATATTCAAATATTTAATATACAAATTACAAATATTCTTCTCTACTCAACAAAACAGATATGGAAAGTTAAGCAGTTTCATTTGAATTATATTATGTATTTGAATATTTATAACATCTCCTTTGATTTATTTAACAATATTCTTTTTTTTTTTTTTTTTTTTTGTAGAGACAGAGTCTCACTTTATTGCCCTTGATAGAGTGCCGTGGTGTCACACAGCTCACAGCAACCTCTAACTCCTGGGCTTAGGCAATTCTCTTGCCTCAGCCTCCCATGTAGCTGGGACCACAGGCGCCTGCCACAATGCCCAGCTATTTTTTTGTTTTGCAGTTCAGCCGAGGCCGGGTTTGAACCCTCCACCTTCAGTGTATGGGGCCGGCGCCCTACTCACTGAGCCACAGGCACCACCCCTATTTAACAATATTCTTATAATCAAGGCTTTTCCTTCACTTTTCCCCTCTTCTTGTCATTCCTGATAATCAATAAGGTTTAAATCACTAGTCACCTCCCATTTTCTGCCACATAAACCTTCCCAAGAAGATATGGTTTCCTATCTTCTCATTGGGCAATTTGTTAACAGAGTAATTACACTGAAGTTCCCCAACATGATTACCTTGAAATGACCTTGTTAGCTTCAATTCAGAAGAAAAAGTTGGCAGCCAATGAGCCACTCCCCTGGGAAACTCTGATAAATCTGTTACTCATTAACAGCCCTGAATCATTCATTCAATTAAAGTAGAAGACAGTTGTCACAAATGTTCCTTCCAAAGCAAAACCAAACACAACAAACAAAAGTTTGCACATTTGTTCCCAGCTTTAGTGAATTCCCTACTAAGAGGAGGGTAAATTGTACATGAGTTCATTTGCTATATAGTACCTTGCAAGGACACTGGAGTATTAAATTCTCAATATTGCTTCATGTATCATTTATCCCATACAATACTGTTCTCTGCCAGTTATACTCACCCTGTCCCAGTGTTTAGGACAGACAACAGAAACAAGTTGTGTGTGGAGTGGAAAGCATGTTGTCCAGGCCACAGTGAAAGTGTTGTATATGGTCTCAGGAATATTATCTCACCTCTCTGGGCTTCAGTTTGTCTAATTATGAAATGTGCAAATGTTGGATAAGCACTGTTTTTGGATACCTGCTGGTTCCTACAATACCTGCTTCTACAATGTAAAACAGGAAAAGGGAACATTGGAAAGGTGGTGGAGGCTAGGGTAGGTAGTTGAAGGAAGACTTTGAGTGAAAGACTGGAGAGTTAGATTTTCTGCAACAGATGAGGAATCAATTTCGGTCCCTGGGAGGCAAGGTGAAGTGATGACAGTGTTGTGAAAGTTAGAGCAATCTCACAAGTGTGTAAGATGCACTGAAGTGGATTTAGGGATGTCACACATATACTGTAATAGCAAAGTCAAGGCAGATGTATCTTATTATTTTTGCCTCCCAGAAGGGAAAAGATTCCACTCTAGTTTTCTTGTAAAGAGATAGTTAAGTAAGAAATTGTAAGTCTAAGGAAAAATTATGAGTGGAGGGCTTAACACTTTTGTTTTCTCCCAATGATCACCCTCATCTCGCCAGGACACAAGTTCAGGCCTTTAAAGTTTTTAAGCAATTTTCATAGGTGCTACCTCATTTCATCCCTTCAAGCATCAAGTATTTTCCAACAAAAGAAATAGTTCTAATCCAGCATCAAGTCAGCACCAACTGAGTGCATACTCTTTTAGGCAACCTGGTCACATTAGCATTTCCTCACGGAATGATTCCCTTGGCTGATAGTTACTCAGAGCAGTTACTCTTGGGGAGTGGGCCATGAGTAACGAAGGATGAAAGGCTACCTCCTGGAGCAAGCTGCATGGCAAGTGGATCTCTGACCTCCTGGACATCTCCCCCAGTGTAAGATTGACTCAATGATTCTGCCCAATCTCTTGGGAGATGACAATATCTCCCACAACCAAGTGCTTTTCAGGATTGCTCTCCTCTCAAGGTAGACGAGGCATTTGAGGTCTAGCCAGAAAGTATCCAGCCATTGTTAATATGAGAACAGTTTGCAAGACATCATTGTAACCTGGCCACCAAGGAGAGTGGATTGGAATTCGTGTGTCTGAACAATGACAACTTCGCTGTACTAGTCAGTGGGGTACTAGATGCTGTTGGATTCAGAATGAGCAAGTACAGCAATGAATCTGCATCAGATTTTGCATTAAGCTTGAACATTCCTTGAGGAAACTATTTGGATGATTCAGAAGGCTTTTGGGGAGTAGGCAATGAGGGCAGTGCAAATAAAAGTACAGCACAAATGCTTCAAAGATGGTCAAGAACCTGTTAAAAGCGATCCCTGTTTTGGAAGGCCTGCAACAAGCAGAATACCTGAGAATGTTGGATATGTACAGGCTGCAGTCAACAAAGATCAGTGACTAACTGCGACAACTAGAAGCTGATCTGGAGATTCTAAAAACTACTCATCTGAGATTTTTAGGCAGGATCTTGGCATAGAAGATTTTGTGGCAAAATGTGTTCTATGGCTTCTGCTACCAGAGTAGAAGGAATAGTGTGCTGCATTTATTAATGATGTGGTTCAAATCGCCACCAATGAACCAAATTTCCTCAAGAAGTTCATAACCAGAGATGAGTCCTGGGTCAATGGCTATGATCTGGAAACAAAAGCCCAGTCGTCTCAATGGAAGCTACACACTTGGTTCTCCACACCTAAAAAAAGGCACTGCAAATTTGCAACAAGATCAAGGCCATGTTAACTGGGTTTTTTGATAGGGAAGGTGCTGTCCATCATAAGGATTCTCCTCCATGCCAAACAATTAGTAAGGAGCACTACCTCAATACTCTTCGTGGTTTGAGAGCTGCGAGGCAAGAAAAATGGCTGCAGCTATGGGCAACTGGTGATTGGCAGCTTCGTCACGACAACACATCCCACCCACCCGCTCCCCGCCACTCCCTCCAGTACGTCATTTGCCAAGCAGAGTTGTTTTCAGAAACATCAAATCACCCAGGTGACTCAACCCCTCTACATGCCCAGATTTGGCACCCTACAACTTCTGGCTTTCCCCAAACTAAAATTACCTTTGCAAAGGAAGAGATTTCAGACCATTGATGAAATTTAGGAAAATGCAATGAGGCAGCTGATGGCTATTCCAACAAAGGATTCTGCTGAGTGTTTTGGAAGAGATGCTGGGAGAGCATGTGAGGTCCCAAGGTGCTTACTGTGAAAGGGACTGAGGTGCCATTGTCCTATGTACAATATTTCTTACATCTTCTATCTTCTTTAATAAAGTCTATTTTTAATAGTACCTGGATGGTACTTTCTGGACAGACCTCGTATGTCACATGGGAGCTATCATAGACAAAGAAATAGGTCAAAAATGACCTGACAATTCCCCTTGATAGGTGTGGCTGCCTAAAATGCTATGTTGATAGAGAAGGATCCTGACACTGAATTTTCTATTATCCATGTCTGCCCTGGGTAAAGAAGGGAAGAATGGTGGCAAAGGTCCTCGTATTTGTCATGCCTGTCCTAGGCCTTAACACTTAGGGCTTAAACTTCCTACCCAAAGACTTACCTTTACCAATGTGGTTTTCAATTTAGCAGGTCATTAAATTAGTGAAATGCTCAGGTACTACTATTTTACTTTCAATACAGCCTTCAGCAAATTCCTCATCAATAGTCTGTAAGGCTGTCTCCCTGCTTCTGGGTTGTATGAGGTTTCTTTTGCTATCCACAATGAAGTTTAGTTTTTTGGCAAATTATCATTTGGCTGTCAGCATAGTATGTATCCTCCTCCTAAAGCAAGGTAATCCTAATTTTGGCAGAGAACAAGTTGTTTTTTTAGGGAGCATGATGAGGCCTCTTTTATAAGTCGTCATTGGGATGCCAATAGGTCATAGCCTCCGCAC
The DNA here is from genome assembly GCA_963574655.1 of Perodicticus potto. Lineage (NCBI taxonomy): Eukaryota > Metazoa > Chordata > Mammalia > Primates > Lorisidae > Perodicticus > Perodicticus potto. The sequence continues at coordinate 23,547 of CAUYRH010121105.1, read as the reverse complement.
TAAAGTTCAAGGCGAGGGCCCAGCCACTCTTTTAAATGGGAATCTGGCAAAAGCACTGAAGTTTGTGCCCAGATTCACTGGGTTCTGGGCCACCTTCCAGAGGGGGAAAAAAAAATCTATATTGCTTGTGAGGCTTTATCCAGTCTCTAAAATTTGCAGCTTTTGACTTAATCCCTTTGGAGACAAATTTAACTGTATCTCTGACAAGATCCTGTATGTTGCCGTTGTCCCTACTAATGTACATGATATCAGTGTGGATTATTTCAATTTAATTTGTACTTTTTTCATAAAAGAGATTCCAAACTATAGCTCAATGTTCCATTCTATTAGCAAGTAATGCAAATCTTAATTTAGTTGGAAGAATGCCCGTCTCTGTGCCAAGTCTTAGCTTCCAGAGTGAGCATCATACTAGCCTGGAGTTACTCCTCCAAGACAGAATAGGGGGGAGGGTGGGAAGCAATCAGGACAATTTCTATTTTGCTTCCAAGAGAAACATTTAGTTTTCCTGTATCTTCTTAGTGTACAGTGTCTAAGTCAAACTCTTGATTTCCTTGGTTTACGTATTCATCTTTCTATTCAAGGTTGCCCTACAATGTGACTTTGCCTGCAGAATTCTGACTCTGCATAGTTGTAGAGGCTTCTAATGGCTTCCTAATGATGGATCTAGTATTCTTTTTGTAGTCCTTTTAAAAGCTGATGAAATGACCTACTGTGTATACTCTTTGACCATTCTTCCTACTGATTCCATACCTTCACCTTAAAAGTGAAGGCGTCAACATCCCACTCTTTGTCCTCATATTTGTCATCCTCATATAACCTATCCTTACAGGGTGGAGTGATCAATGTCATGTGGGATTGATCTCCTGCCATAGTTCCACATTTCCGTCTAGGGGCTGGTATTGTACCTCCTACTTTTTGGGTATAGCACACAAATATACTGTTGAATATCTTAACTAAATAAGCCTACAGCAGCATGGGGTAACTTTGCCTTTGGTTTGTCCAGTGTGCTGTTGCACTTCATCTTTTTTTTTTTTTTTTGAGACAGAGTCTCACTATGTCGCCCTGGGTAGAGTGCTATGGTGTTACAACTCACAGCAACCTCAGACTGTTGGGCTTAAGCAATTCTTTTGCCTCAGCCCCCAAGTAGCTGGGACTATAGGCACCCGCCACAATGCCCGGCTATTTTTTTGTTGCGGTTGTCATTGTTGCGTTAGCTGGCCCCAGCAAGATTTGAATCTGCTAGTGTTGGTGTATGTGGCCAGCACCCTACCCGCTGAGCCACGGGTGCTGCCCACTTCATCTTTTTTTATTTTTGTGATGGAACTCCTCTTTCTTGTAGGGATGTTTACTCTATCTACAGAACTAGGTGTGTGAGCTGGATCTTGCCACTATAGTATTCCCTGCCTCACTTCATTTATCCCCTGAACTCTCATGTATATACATTTTCCTTCATTCTCTTGGTATTCATCATATGCTACCTGGAGCCAGTAACAATCCATTCATTCACTCAACAAATATTTATTAAAGACTTTTTTTTTTTTTTTTTGTGGCCAGGGCTGAGTTTGAACCCGCCACCTCTGGCAATATGGGGTCAGCGTCCTACTCCTTTGAGCCACAGGTGCCGTCTTCTTAAAGACCTTTCAAAAACTTTAGCCTGGGCTCAGCGCCTGTGGCTCAGCGGGATAAGGCACCAGCCATGTACACCTGAGCTGGCGGGTTCGAATCCAGCCCTGGCCCGCCAAACAACAATCATGGCTGCAACCAAAAAAAGGCCGGGTGTTGTGATGGGTGCCTGTAGTCCCAGCTACTTGGGAGGTGGAGGCAGGAGACTCCCTTGAGCCCAGGAATTGGAGGTTGCTGTGAGCTGTGATGCCACAGCACTCTATTCAGGGTGATAGCTTGAGGCTCTGTCTCAAAAAAAAACTTTAGCCTGTATCTTTTTTCCAAGCCAGATTAAAACATTATTGTTAATATTATCATTTTTTAGAAGCAGGGTCTCATTTTATCACCCAGGCTGAAGTGCAGTGGCACAGTTAATAGCTCACTATAACCTCAAACTCTTGGGCTCAATGATCCTGCTGCCTCAGCCTCCCCAGTAGCTGGGACTACAGGTGCATGTCACCATGCCTGGCTAATTGTTTTTATAGAAACAAAGCCTTGCTATGTTGTTCAGGCTGGTCTCCATCTCTTGCCCTCAAACAATGCTACTGCCTTGGCTTCCCTAAGTTCTGGGATTACAGACTTGAGCCACCATGCCTGGCTCAAATTTCTTAAGGGCAATGACGATGTCTTCTGTTCTTTTTTTTTTGATTCACTCTCATTAAGAACAACACTTGGTACACAACGAGCATTTGACCATTGTTCACTAATTAAACTCCAATTGCAATTATACTCCCAATGTGGTAGGAATCTGTATGTACATCTTTCCTTTTAAAAAAAATCTCATATATTAAATGCCATGGACATTGTTCTGTATTTCAAGAGTACTGATTTCTAAGGCATCTATTTATTTTTATGCACTTATGAAATACCAATCACTTAGCTGGCCCCACACACCAGGCTTGGAGGGTTCAAGATTTGCCTTTGCCTGATAAGCCAAAAAAGAAAAAAATAAAAACTCAGTTACTATAGGGAGTAAGTAGGCCAAGGAGAAAAAGAATGACCATGAGGAAAGAAATAGAAGTCACCTTATAAACTACTCTCATTTTATGAGAAACTTCTTTTGCCTACTCAGAGCCTATCTTCATGACTTTTCTTTAGTATTCTTTCAAGAACATAGTGGAATGCCATGTACCTGTGGCTATTTAATGAATACTTATTAATCAGTGTGATAATGTTTAGCCAGAAAAGGTAATCATAGTTTCTGTACCTCTATTTTTTGATCCGTAAAATGACAGTAATGTTATCTGTTTCGTCCACCTTGTAGATTTGTATGTACATCTCACACTATTATACAATGTTCAGTAAAAGCCATCAAGCATTATACTGAAAGGTAAAACTTTGGAGTTTCTTCTTCAGCAGGATTTAGGTTCTTAAAGTAGTGTTTTAGGTACAAATCACAAACTTCTGAACTTACCCTTTAAAAGGCCTTAAACATCAATAAATTCAGTTTAGCCACCCCTCTCCCCCAGTATTGGAACATAACACTCTTTGGTTGAGCACCAGATGAAGAATTTTATTTAATTTGCATATGTGGATCATGTTGTTTTATTTTTTTGAGACAGAGTCTCACTTTGTTGTCCTTAGTAGAGTGCTGTGGCGTCACAGTCACAGCAACCTCCAGCTCTTGGGCTTCGGTGATTCTCTTGCCTCAGCCTCCCAAGTAGCTGGCGCCCACCACAATGCCTGGCTATTTTTTGCTGCTGTTTGGCTGGGGCTGGGTTTGAACCCTCCACCCATGGTATATGGGGCTGGCACCCTACTCACTGAGCCACAGGCGCTGCCCAGGATCATGTTGTTTTAAAAAAGAATGCTCTGGTGTGGCGCCTGTAGCCCAGTGGTTAGGGTGCCAGCCACATACACAGGGGCTGGCAGGTTCAAACCTGGCCCAGGCCTGCTAAACAACAATGACAACTGCAGCAACAAAAAAATAGCTGGGAGTTGTGGTGGGTGCCTGTAGTCCCAGCTACTTGGGAGGCTGAGGCAAGAGAATTGCGTAAGCCCAAGAGTTTGAGGTTGCTGTGAGCTGTGAAATCATAGCAGTCTACTGAGGGTTTATAGTGAGACTCTGTTTCAAAAAAAAAAAAAAAGAAAGCTCTGAACAGTATTTTTATTTTTTTAATTCTTTATTAATCGTAACTGTGTACATTAATGCATTTACGAGGTACAATGTGCTGATTTGATGTACAGTGTGGAATGCTTACATCTGATTAACATAACCATCTCCTTGCTTCCTTATTTGTTGTGGAAAAACATTCATACATTCATACCCTATTCTTTTTTTTTTTTGTAGAGACAGTCTTACTTTATCCCCCTCGGTAGAGTGCCGTGGCATCACACAGCTCACAGCAACCTCCAACTCCTGGGCTTAGGCGATTCTCTTGCCTCAGCCTCCCAAGAAGCTGGGACTACAGGTACCCGCCACAACACCTAGCTAATTATCTGTTTTGCAGTTCAGCTGAGGCCGGGTTTGAACCCGCCACCTTCGGTATATGGGGACAGCGCCCTACTTTATGCTGCCCCATACTCTATTCTTAATAGTTTAGAAATGTATCAATGCATTATGCACATTAGATTATGTTCCCCCCAATACTCTCCCTCCTTCCGGCCTCCCCTCTACTTCCTCTTTCCTCCTTCTTTCTGGACTATAGTTATGTTTTACCATTCCTGTGAATGTGTAGGTGATTATATACTGATTTCATGAACATTATTTTTAAAAACTATCAGTACCCTCAATTCAGTGAAATGATCATACAAAAAAGCAGCAAGTGGGATTACCAAGGAACAGAGCTACTTTTCACATCTCATATTTTGTATGAGCTAAGAAACCTAATCATAAACTAACTACTAATAGTTTTGCAATCCATATTTCAGCAGGCTTTGCCTGCTGATGCTGGATCTCCAAGCTCCTTGCAAAGTCCCCTGACCATAACTTCTAAGAGCTTCTAAACAGTGTTGTGTGTGGGCTCAAGAAGTTATCTGTGGCCACATGGACTTCTGCTGCTGAGATTTCTGTTTTCTTTGAACACTTTTGGTACCCTTCCATGAGCAATCCTTATCAACCCAGGTCACTGCCATCTTCTGTTGGATATCTTCATGATCTCCATTGTGGCTGTTAAAAAGCCAAAATGTTTCTGTGGTTTCTGGAGTCTCCAATATTGCCAAATTGTGCCATATTTTCTCCATAAGAGGAGACAATTCTCAAATGCCTCATCTTCGGATATTTTGTGATGTAATGAAGACTTCAGCACACTCCTATTTTGGCTTTTGGTACTCTCCAAGAGGACTCCAGGAGGCTTCATTGGAATATTAATCTTCAAGATAGTAAGGTATTGTCCTCTGAAATCCAGGGGGTAACAGCTGGCATGGCACAGGCACTGACCAGTTGGAACACTGGCTGGTACACTGTAGCAGTGCAAAGTGATTGAGAAGCAGCCTGACCCACCCAACCCCCTGCTCTTTGGCACCCACACTTCTCGGCAGTCTTTCTGCCAAAATCCTTATGTAAATCACCTCTTGGCAGACTGAATCCACCAATTTGCCAGATATGCCAAGAAATGTTTGAAGCCCAGTGGAGGACAGAGCCTTGTCTCAGGCTGTGATTCTCTATTATATATGAATGCATCTAATTAAAAAAAAATGACACCCAAATTAAATTGTATAAACATCAGTGGGAAATCTTAAAACCTAGTAGAAACCTTTCAGAAAACCAACAAATTAATGTCAACTGTTTTTATTTTGGATTTCCTCTGAGCACTTGTCCACATGCAATTATTTTAGAAAACTGTAATTTTAACAATTTTAGGTAGGTTTCATTTCTCAGTTGCAACCACATTATTCATTTTGCCACTTATTGAGTTCCTACTATGTGATAGTCTTAACAGGGTCAAGAGAAATGCTTTCCATTTCTATGTAACTCTATTTAAAAGGAAGAAAGCTAGTTTTATGAAGGTGAACCATGTGTGTGGTTGCCATATCCCTGTTGATTTTTTTCCACTAGATGGTTTCTCTGGTGTTTAGAAGCACTTCACTTTAACTCCTCTCATGCTAGGTTAAAAGCTTAACCTCCAAAGAATAGTTTACTTACTCAGCGTTCCAGCTGACATGGCTCTATAAAAGATTTGTTTTTAATTCTAAAAGGGCCTTGGAAATATTTTGAAAATGCAGTTAAATAAACCATAGTTGGCTTTTAAAACATATATAGCAGTTTTCTCAGTTTGCTGCAAGCAAATGTGTTTCCCACAATTTGGGCACACAGGAGACAAACAATAACCACTTTTTGGTTATTGGAAGCTGGATGTTCAATATTGTGTCTTTTCATGTGTTCTCCAACGCAGACCAACAAAATTTATGAAATTTTATTCAATCATGGTCAAAGTGCTTAATGATGAAACTAGAGTAATTGGAACACTTTTGATAAGAAGGAAAATTGTATTCAAATTGTTAAGAAGTAGTTAGAGAAAGAAGAAATGTAGTAACAGGAGGAGCTGCTCAACTGCCTTAGACATGTTGATTCTTCAAAAGAAAAAAATAATCTGAATGATATTTTCCTGAGATTCTTGAATGGTCCTAAAAGAGTAGTAACAGTTATTCAGGGGAAATTACTACTTTTGTCTTCAAAAATTAGAAGAGCACTAAGAGTTATTCAGGGGAAATTACTACCCTTGTCTTCAAATATTAGACACGACTAGTGCAAACAATATAAATCATAAAGAACAGAAGTAGTTAAACATTAATAGTTTTACAAAACTGAACCGTAAGCCCTCTTCCATGACTCCTTTTGGGTCTGCTGTCAGCCCCTTCCTACCACTGTCTGATTGGGATGTGATACAGGAACACACATTCCTTGGAGCTTTGTGCACTGCCTCCCATTTCCTTTCAGAATTATATCCTACGGGCCCCAGGAATGAAGTCAGGGCCATGATGCATCTTGATGGCCACAATTCAAACAAACCTCTGGCCTGGCTGAGGAAGACTGGAATTCCTGCATTCTCAAATTCCTTTTTGCTTGATCCATGGGACTTAATATTTTTTCCAAGTTTTTCCCTCCTCCAAGTCAAGATATTCAATGGCCAAAATACAGAATGCCAATTTCTTGTTGCTTTCATATTTAACCATACACATGATGATTAAGGACACAGAGACGTTCGTTGTTTTGAGAGATTTGAGCCCTATTTCCATGTGAAGAAAATCTGACCCCTTCTGGTTTATGGATGGCCATTGAGGCCTAAAATATTTGTTATGTAGTACAGCAGAACTTCTGTTAGTTGACCCCCCCCCAAGGGACAGTAACAACTGGTCAACATGTGGAGGTGGTTAATGTGAGAAACTAGGCCTGCTATACTGATACACGTGGTGCATGTCTGGTCTAGGAAAATTAGGTCAGGTTGAGGTGGTCAACTATGGAGGTTCTACTGTATTTAATCAACACATACTATTTTAAATTCATTTATTCAATTCAAGGTGAAAATATTTGTGCTCTTGTCTAAAAAAAGCTCTTTTCAAAAAATGTGAATGGTGGGTGGCGCCTGTGGCTCAGTGGGTAGGGTGCGGGTCCCATATACGGAGGGTGGTGGGTTTGAATCCAGCCCTTGCCAAACTAACAAAAAATAGCCGGGCGTTGTGGCGGGCACCTGTAGTCCCAGCTACTCGGGAGGCTGAGACAAGAGAATCGCCTAAGCTCAGGAGTTGGAGGTTGCTGTGAGCTGTGATGCCACAGCACGCTACCGAGGGCAATGAAGTGAGACTCTGTCTCTTAAAAAAAAATGTGAATGGAAATGGGGTAAAATAAATAAAATTGAAGTACCCGACAATAAATAAATAAATAAAATTGAAGTAATCCTAAATAAGCCAATTGGTAACAATTTAGTAAACTACATAATTATATCCTCTTAGCAAAAATGTGACAAGCATAAAAAAGTAAAAAGGATTCATCAAGGGTTTTTTTTAATCTTAAGATAGTACATTCCTTTAAGATGTCAAAATTAGAGTACTTATTGTCTGTCAAAGGCTTGATATGAAACTTTTAATACAATGTTTAAATGACAATGTTGCAAATACGCTCTGCTCTCGCATTCCTTACTCTCCCATTTGGACACACCTCATTGGTTAGAAGGAGCATGACTAAGTTTGCTGTGTCTTGTTACTCTGGGCACATTTTCAACAACAGGACAAACCACACTGTGCATATTACGTCAGAGACTTTCCTATAAGGGTAATGACTTACATTTGCTAAAATATGGGCCATGATTCTCTGTCTATAGGGCAGATTTCTTGGTGGAACAGCGCTCAAATCTGGCCCCAAATTACCTTTTAAACCTTATCTTCCATTACTTTTTTCTATCAGCCTTCTGTTCAGCCAAACTGGTTTTCCCGAAGTCAGGTGGACTGGCTCCCACTGTCCTTAATTGCTCCGACAACTCCACCCACCTAAGGGGCAGGAGGTGTTTTTCATGGGTTGGAAATGAAGTGGTGAAAAGTAATTTACTTCCCTTCTCCTTCTTTTATCTCCAAATCCTACTACTCATCCTTTAAGACCACTTTAGATTGAAGTACCCAACTCTGGAGACCACTAATTTAAATACAACTTGGAAAACAATCTCTGGTACACTTCCTTTCTTAGGTTAACTACAAAACTGCCGAGATGATATCATGATGTTGCCAATTTACTTTTCTCATCTGCTGTGGACAATAGTCATCTCTGGATGGTTTTTAATAACATGTTTTTACTCCTGTACTACTTAGGCCTAGCAAGGTATCCTACAAAGATATCAGAAACTGGATAAATGCTCACTAAAGGGACCTGGGTGAAGTTCAGTTTGTTTCTTTTGAATGATTTTCTAAGGAGAAATTCCCAAGGCTATGGTGTAAGGCTATAGGTTTGAAAACTATTTTCTAACTGTGAATTTGAGTAAGTCACTTCTCTTGGCTGTCAGTTTTCCCAACAGTAAAACAGAAGTCCTAATAAAATTACACCTATCATATGAAGAGTTCTGATCATTATATACCCCAAACACCTAGCATAGTACTTGGGATGAGTTAATTTTTATTATTGATCAAGGTACGATTTTTAAAATGGCTTGTGATACTACCAAATTGAGCTCCTTGTGATGATTTCTGTACAGTCAATAGGTCACTTCATCCCTCCACTTTGATATAAACTGACCGCTTTACATGCTATACTAATGGTTAGGCATAGTCAATTTCTTTTTGGTATTAAAGGCTGCCTAGGGAGGGATCAATTCCTGCTGCTACTTCAGAGCTTTTAAAGGTGCCCTGATTTTCTTTTTTTTTTTTTTTCTGTAGAGACAGAGTCTCACTTTATTGCCCACGGAAGAGTGCCCTGGCGTCACACAGCTCACAGCCACCTCCAACTCCTGGGCTTAGGTGATTCTCTTGCCTCAGCCTCCCGAGTAGTGAGACTACAGGCGCCCGCCACAACACCTGGCTATGGTGCTCTGATTTTCTAATTCTTTCTTCTGTTCAGCCCTGAACCTTTCCCTCTGAAAGTGACCCTAGCTTTTGAAAAGTGACAAACTTTTCCTGTTAGATTACTTTCCTGTGGAATACATATAAAAGTTTTTGACAAAAGGTGGAAAATGAATACTAGAAAGCAGGAAAACGATAAAGATCATGCAACTCTCCCCCAAAGTTACTATTTCCAGACATTTATATGTGTGCGTATAAGCACATACATATACAATGTTACATAAATAAGATAAACAGTAAAAAGAGACGACTCAAACAGACTTCTTAGTTGTAAATCCCATCTTGGCTCTACCACTTACTAATTGTGTGACCTTGAGCAATGTACTTAAGACTAATTTTTTTCTCATCTATTAAAAAAAAAGGCTAACGATTTAAAAAAAGGCTAGCTCTTGGGGTTCTGAGGAATAACTTAATAGGCATTCAATAAAAGTACACTTATTTCTCTCTCCTCCTCCATAATAATGTTCATTTTGACCTTGATACTGGAGGGCTTTCCTATGGTCCATTACTGAACAATTCGTTCCATCCCATACTATCTGATTACAAGTTTCTGGAACACAGAAACAATGTCTTTTTTTTTTTTTTTTTTTTTTTTTTGAGACAGAGCCTCAAGCTGTCACCCTGGATAGAGTGCCGTGGCATCACAGCTCACAGCAACCTCCAATTCCTGGGCTCAAGCGAGTCTCCCGTCTCTGCCTCCCAAGTAGCTGGGACTACAGGCGCCCGCTACAACGCCCGGCCATTTTTTGGTTGCAGCCGTCAATGTTGTTTGGCGGGTCCAGGCTGGATTCGAACCCGCCAACTCTGGTGTACGTGGCTGGCGCCTTAGCCCATTGAGCCACAGGCGCCGAGCCAGAAGAAGAATACTTATCTGGTGACTTGCTATCATGACATCTTTCCACGTTCCCACCTTCTTGGAAACATTGTCACATATCATACAGGCTCTGTGGCCCTCTGATCCCAGCCTCCCTCTGTTCTAGCCCACTTTTCCAGAGGTAGAGGCCCTAAAACAGAAAAGCTCACCCCCAATTCAATAATTAATCCCTGGAGGGCCTTCAAGGCAGGGCAGGTTTGTGGCTACCTTGTCTAAAAGAGGCTTGTGCTCTGAGTCTCTTAGCCTGGGCCACATTCAGGGCAGAGTCATCATCCACGGGTGATATGGGCTTCAGTTCAAACTAAGAGAAATCAATGCTACTGGGCTTTCTGCCTAATGGGTGGCTCAGGCAGGGTCCGGGGTAAGAAGGGGACACACCACCCTGACACTGGGAATATAGGAAGCTCAATAAAGGGACTGCAGTTTTTCCATAGGAGGGACAGGGCTCCAAAGATGCTGCTAGGACACTATAGTGGGGACAGGGGATTTTCTCTCTCATAGGCCTGAAGGAACAAGAGGAGAGAGGACCTGCCCCAGCTGGACAGAGAGCTTGAAGGCGGGGCTGCCGGGCAGAAAGGAACATGGAAGGGTGTGACTGGGGCTCAGGTGCGGCGGCTCACACCTACAATCCTAGCACTCCGAGAGGCTGAGACAGGTGGATTGCTTGGGCTCAGCAGTTCAAGACTAGCCTCTTGCAAGAGCGAGACCCCGTCTCTACTAAAAGTAGAAAAACTAGCTGGGTGTTGTGGTGGGCATCTTGTAGTCCCAGATACTCAGGAGGCTGAGGCAAGGGGATGGCTTTATTTAGCCCAAGAGTTTGAGGTTGCTGTGAGCTGTGCCACTGCACTGTACCCGGAACAACAGGGTGAGACTCTGTCTCAAAATGAAACACACAAAAACAAAAACTGGGGACAGGTTATCCACATGGAGAGAAAGAGGAAAGAGCAAACATATAAAATAGAAATAAAAACACAGCTGCCTGTGTGAAGAACCAAGTGAGGTGTGGAGACAACTATTTGGGAGAGAGTTAAAAATGAAAGCCAGGGGCCAGACATGCTGGCATAGGCCTTAGTCTCCGTTCCCAGGGGGGCTGAAGCAGGGGGAGGATCACTTCAGCACAGAAGCTTGAGACCAACTTGGACAACACAGCAAGATCCCACCTCAAAAAAAAAAAAATCAAAATAAAGGCCTGGACTGGCAGGGAAGGTTTGGCGAGTTATTCATAGACTTCATGGAGATGAGTTTTTAATAAAAACAAACATTAAAATGCACAACATGCCTCTGTTCCTTCAGAAGGATCACTTACATATTAATGTAGACTGATGCTGGTGGTTCCCTAACCGGGAAACGAACCCAGGCCGTGGTAGTGAAAGCACCGAATCCCAGCCACTAGACCACCAGGGAACCACTGAGAAACGACGTTCCATGGGAGGAAAACACGGAGGAGGAATCCATGCAGAAGATTCTGCAGGCTACTGGTCCAATCTCCCTAAGCCTGGCAAGGGGAAAGGATGTCTCATCACCTAGGTAAAGGGAACGATGGGAGAAAAGGGGGTGCACCCTTGTCCCTCCGTGTGATAGGGCTTGTGGTCTCTCAGTTCAGTGCCCCAAGGACTGAGTAGATGTTAATTATTTTGCATTGAGTCGTTCCGACAGATTGAAGCAGGCTGTGGGTTAGGCAGACAGGCATTTCTTTCCACTCCTTGACTTTCCAGAAGGAAGGATTTTTTTTTCCATCCCTTTCTCTTTCCTAGAAAGGAACAGGGCCGGCCTCTCTCTCTCTTATCCATGTTGGTCAGTCTGGACTAGTTCCAACTGTGTGTGCGACTGCTGGGAAAGTTAGCTTAACTGCGGTGCAGCTCACTGCTGTCCTAACCCTAACCCCTACTTTTGCATCAGCTTGATTACTAAGCAAGCTGATAGGTTAGTGTCTTTCTTTCCGACTTTTTTGTTTACTTCTGAATTCGTTCAGAACCTGGGTAGGGAAAGTGGTATATTTGGGGCCTTCCCACACCATCGACTATGCTCTCGTCTGCGTTACTCATTGTTGTTACATGTACTTTCATGTTTAATCCTCGCCGCAACCCTGTGAAGAAGGTGATGTTGTTATTACTCCTTCTTGGCAAAGGAAGAAATCTAGACACTCGTCAGCTCGACTAAGATCACACAGCGGGAAGGGGAGGAGCCAGGATTCAAACTCAGAGTTCAGAAACTGCTGTCAGGCTATGCTCTCCTCATGAACTCTTTTTTTTTTTTTTTTGAGACAAAGCCTCAAGCTGTCACCCTTGGTAGAGTGCTGTGGCATCACAGCTCACAGCAACGTCCAACTCCTGGGCTCAAGCGAGTCTCCTGCCTCCGCCTCCCAAGTAGCTGGGACTATAGGCGCCCGCCACAACGCCCGGCCATTTTTTGGTTGCAGCCGTCGTTGTTGTTTGGTGAACCCGCCAGCTCAGGTGTACATGGCTGGCGCCTTAGCCCGTTGAGCCACAGGCACTGAGCCTGAATTCTTTTGTGATATAATGCTCTCGTTGGTTTTAGCCAAGTTATTTTATTTATTTTATTATTGTTTTATCATTGTCACTCTGTCACCCAGGCTGGAGTGCAGTGGCATCATCATAGCTCACTGAAGCCTTGAACCCCTGGGCTTAAGCCATCCTCCCGCCTCAGCTTCACAAGTAGCTAGGATTACTGGCATGCACCACCAGGCCTCAGGTCACTTTTAAAGTTTTGGGGGGAGATGGAATCTTGCAATATTGCCCGGTCTCAATATTGCCTGGTCTCAAACTCCTGCCTACAGCAATCCTCCCACTTTGGCCTCCCAAAGTGCCGGGATTACAGGCATGAGCCACCCCACCTAGCCTATTAAAAAAAATAGGCTGTCATCCTGGGTAGAGTGCCATGGCATCCTAGCTCACAGCAACCTCACACTCTAGGGCTTAAGGAATCCTCCTGTCTGAGTCTCCCAAGCAGCTGGGACTACAGGCACCTGCCACAGTGCCTGGCTAGTTTTTCTCTTTTTAACACAGATGGGGTCTAGCTCTTGCTCAGGCTGGTCTCAAATTCCTGAGCTCAGGCAATCTACCTGCCTCGGCCTCCCTGAGTGCTAGGATTACAGAAGTGAGCCACTGCACCCAGCCTATTTTAAATTATTTATATTTTTTATTTTTTTGAGACAGAGTCTCACTAGGTCCCCCTTGGTAGGGTGCCATACTGTCACAGCTCACAGCAACCTCAAACTCTTGGGCTTAAGAGATTCTCTTACCTCAGCCTCCCAAGTAGCTGGGACTACAGGCGCCCGCCACAGTGCCTGCCTATTTTTTGTTGTTGTTATTGTAGTTGTCATTGTTGTTTAGCAGGCCCAAGCCGGGTTCAAACCTGCCAGCCCCAGTGTATGTGGCCGGTGCCCTAACCACGGAGCTACGGGCACAGAGCCTAAATTATTAATTTTTTTTTTTTTTTTTTTGAGACAGAGACTCACTATGTCGCCCTCGGTAGAGTGCCGTGGTGTCATAGTTCACAGCAACCTCCAACTCTTGGGCTTAAGCGATGATTCTCTTGCCTCAGCCCCCCAAGTAGGTGGGACCACAGACACCCGCCACAACACCTGGCTATTTTTTTGTTGTTGTTTTTGCAGTTGTCATTGCTGTTAGTTGGCCCAGGCCGGGTTTCACCACCCTCAGTGCATGTGGCCAGCACCGTAACCACAGTGTTATAGGAACCGTCACCCTAAATTATTATTATTATTATTTTGAGACAGAGCCTCAAGCTGGCACTGTGGCATCACAGCTCACAGCAACCTCCAACTGCTGGGCTTAAGTGATTCTCTTGCCTCAGCCTCCCGAGTAGCTGGGACTACAGGCGCCCGCCACAACGCCCGGCTATTTTTTGGTTGCAGTTTGGCTGGGGCTGGGTTTGAACCCGCCAACTTTGGTATATGGGGCCGGCACCCTAACCACTGAGCCACAAGGTCTGCCCAGCCTAAATTAATTTTAAGTGAACAAACCAAAGTACATGTATGGTAGATCTTTTTATTTTTTTTGTAAAGACAAAGGTGCAGAGGGAGAGCACACCAAAACCCCACAAATATCCTTGAAAGCTGAGACCCGCTCCAGCACGTCAAATATTAAGGACTGAACTCTTATCTACTGTTGACACAGACAGAGTGATCCAGGTTAGTGAACGGTACTGCATCTAACAGCTCACTTATTTGCTCAAGGAGAAACAATTTTAGACATCACTTTTGCTCAGGTTAGAGAGCAACAATTTAGAGTTCTCCCCTGTAGATAAAGGAAGATGAGTGTTATCTGACCCGATTCTGGGAAAGGTGAAGAAATCTGTCTAATGCTGTATTTGTAACTCAGCAGGACACATGGCCGGCGATATGACGGCAAAGACCCTACTGTCTCCATGGGGCTATATTTGCACCACGAGGGAGCGCTTGGCCAAGGAGCTATTTAAGCTGGACACCAGGATAGAATAGGCTATTGGAATATTGTTTCACAGTGAATTGTCTTTCCAGGTAACTCTGCAGGACTCCCGTAACACCAGCGCTGTATGATTTGTTTGAGACAAGTAAACAGTTACCTGAGGGAGTTTCGAAGCCAGAACTTTTTAGCCATTAATAATGCAAGATTCCCAAGGTCTTGCTGTAAGCATTACCCCGTCCAGCATAAACGTCACCTCTGGTCACAGGCACAGAATGACCCATGTGTTTTTCCAGACTCTTAGGGATCTTGCTTGTCTTCCTTTGGGGGTGAACTTTAGCTTAGCGTGGAGGGCTCTTACGTGGCCCCATGTTCTCTTAGACGTCTGGGCCATGAACAGGTGGGATGTGGAACACGTGACCTTGTGGGCATTGGCAACAGGGTCACAATGATTGTTTTGATAGTGCTCAAGACACCTTGGCATCTGAGAAAAGCAGCAGAAGCAGGAAGGCCACTCCTTTTCCCTTTGTCTCTCTGCCCTGAAGCAGGGGGTAAGACTGTCCTGTGAAAGGTGCCCTCCCTGTCCCTAGAAATAAAAAACATCCTTATCTCTGAAGACACAGAGACACAGAGAAGAACCCAAACATATAGGCTTGCTAAGTTTCCCTGGTTTATTAGCATCACATCATACCCTTTCGTCTATATGGTTATCTATTCTTCCTCAAACTTGAACATGAACATGGACATACACAAGCTTACCTGTTTCTTTGGGTCTTTTTTTCTTTTTGAGACCGAGTCTCAGTCTGTTGCCCTGGATAGAATGTCGTGGTGTCAGCCTAGCTCACAGTAACCTCAAACTCCTGGGCTCAAGCAATCCTCCTGCCTCAGCCTCCTGAGTAGATGGGACTACAGGTGCCTGCCAGCATGCCCAGCTAATTTTTCTATTTTTAATAGAGACGAGGTCTCACTGTAGCTCAGGCTGGTCTCAAACCCGTGAACTCGAGGGATCTTCCCTTGTTAGCCTCTCAGCGTGTGGGGATCACAAGCATGAGCCATCATTCCTGACTTCTTTGGGTCTTTATTTCCAAAGTCTCCCAAGTATGTGCTTTTTTTTTTTTTTTTTTTTTTTTGTTAATCTGTCTTTTGTTAAGACTCAGTTATGGGGCAGTGCCTGTGGCTCAGGGTGTCGGCCCCATACACCAAGGGTGGTGGGTTCGAACCTGGCCCCGGCCAAACTGCACCAACAACAAAATAGCCGGGCATTGTGGTGGGCACCTGTAGTCCCAGCTACTAGGGAGGATGAGGCAAGAGAATCGCCTAAGCCCAGGAGTTGGAGGTTGCTGTGACCTGTGATGCCACGGCACTCTACGGAGGGCGATAAAGTGAGACTTTGTGTCAAAAAGAAAGGCTCAGTTATGGCGTCTCTGCCATGACCCTTGCAGTGGGTGAGAACAGAAATCTTCCCCACTCTACAGGTCTTTGCTTCTGCCTTTGATCTTCTCTTGGGAT
The DNA here is from genome assembly GCA_963574655.1 of Perodicticus potto. Taxonomy (NCBI): domain Eukaryota; kingdom Metazoa; phylum Chordata; class Mammalia; order Primates; family Lorisidae; genus Perodicticus; species Perodicticus potto. The sequence continues at coordinate 7,593 of CAUYRH010121105.1, read as the reverse complement.
TTGGGCAGCAGCAATTTCCAAATCATAAATATCTCTCCTGAATGGAGAACCTTCCTATTCTACCTGTTGAATGTTTCTTATTCCTGATCAGGTTAATAGGGAAAAATATGGGTCTTTAAGTCATGTTATATAGAGTAAAACTGTGTTGGAAAAAATAATAGACTCTGTGGCACAAGATGCCTGGTAACGTTTAAGAGGACAGCGCAGCAAGGTTGTCCTTGTCAACCTGCAAAATCTGTTCATCAGAGCACTTCACTGACGCAGAAGATACATTGTCTTCTTATAGACTCTCTCCATATGGTAGCTAATTGGAAAGTTCTGGCTGGCATTTCCTAGAGTAGGTGCCAAAGCATGGAAAGGCGTTAAGAAAATACCCGGTCAGCAGCCAGCCCACCCTGAAACGCGATATCCTCAGTGGCTCCTTCTAATTCTGGAATTCCTAGATAGCGCTGGGCTCTCCCAGGACATATGGGGGAATCTGTGGGTAGGAGAAACTTCTGTTTATCAACCAGGGCAATCCTGCTGTGGGAAATCCCTAAAGCCGATTTGTAAAGCCCAGCCGAAGTCCAAGGCTGCTTGCCGTTCTACCATGAGGTACGCTCCCTTACACACCGATCTGTTCAGAGAAGTTTGGGCTTGTTATTTGTTCATTTATTTAGAGAAGAGTCTCACTTTGTCGCCTGCATAGAGTGCCATGGCATCATGAGAGTTCACAGCAACCTCTCAAACTCTTGGGCTCCACTGATCCTCCTGCCTCAGCCTCCCAAGTAGCTGGGACTACAGGTGCCCACCACAATGCCTGGCTAATTTTTCTATTTTTAATAGAGATGAGGCCTTGCTCTTGCTCAGGTTGTTCTCAAACTCCTGAGCTCCAGCAATCCACCCATTTCAGCCTCCCAGATTCCTCCCAGAATCCCTGCTAGGATTGCAGGCGTGAGCCACCTGGTTCAGCTTTGGATGTAAGGATGAGAAATGGCTCCGGCATGGGACCTATAGGCCAAAGCTCTGTCCAGGTGCGGGGAATTGTGCTATTTCTAAGTGTTGAGGCTCCAAACATGCTACCCCCAAATGGGGCACCCCTCAGGTCACCCCCTGACTCTCTCCCACTTTTCTTTGACCTATCTCTCCTGAAAATAAGTCACAAGACTGCCACACGACAGGGGTCTTGTCCTGTGCCCAGAAAAGAGGAATGCTACACAGACAGGCTAATGAGAATCTGAACAAGCAGACTGGGCTGAATTTCCCCCAGTTGATTACCATTAGATCAGAACTTTTATGTCCAATCACACTTCTACAAGGCTGTCCCCCTTTTTTTTTTGAGACAGAGTCTCACTTTGGGGCCCTTGGTCGAGTACCGTGGCATCATAGCTCACAGCAACCTCAAACGCTTGGGCTAAATAAAGCAATCCTCTTGCTTCAGCCTCCTGAGTAGTCAGGACCACAGGGGCTCACTACAACACCTGGCTAGTTTTTATTTTTTTGTCTATTTTTAATAGAGAACAGGTGTCACTCTTGCTCAGGCTGGTATTGAACTATTAAGCTCAGATGATCCTCCCACCCCCCAACTTGGTGTCTCAGCAAGCTAGGAGTGAGCCAAGGCACTGGCCAAAGCTGTCCCTTCTTCATTTAATCTAAGCTCAAACACGCACAGTTCTCCCTGGGTCTTTTGGTCTTCACTTCTCCAGGCTCCCATATTCCTTAAAACTTTGGTTAAATATACTCGTTATGCTTCTCTGGTGAATCTGTCTTTTGTTACGGGGGTGTTAGCTATGACTCTTGCAATGGGTAAGGAAAGGTATTACTTTCTGTTCCCTCCATTGGTAAAAATGTGTGCACATGTATGTTTGGGAGGTAAAGGATGGGAAAATAGTTTCAATTATTATATCAGTTGTGGGAATTATAGAGGTTGATACCGAGGTAACTAGTTGCTGTCTAGAGTAGCTCCCCAGGCTCTGGGTCACATTATCAAAATCTTTTTAAACAAGATGATTTGGGGTTTAATCCCTGTAGCTAAGTGGTTAGGGCGCAGGCCACACATACCCAGGCTGGCAGGTTAGAACCTGCCCCAGGCCAGCTAAACAACAATGACAACTGCAACAAAAAATAGCTGGGTGTTATGGCGGGTGCCTGTAGTCCCAGCTACTTGGGAGGCTGAGGCAAGAGAATCGCTTAAGCCCAAGTTTGGAGGTTGCTATGAGCTGTGATGCCACAGCACTCTACCAAGGGCGACACAGCGAGATTCAGTCTCAAAAAAAGATGATTTGGGCTCATTTTAAGTTCTCTCTCCCACTGCAGCTAAGCACTCAATAGTGACAATAGCTATCATTTACTGAGTCCCTACTTTGTGTCAGGGTGTATGTTCAGTATTTTCACCGGTGGGATCATTTATTCCTCCCAAAGACCTGATGAGGTAGGTATTATCATCATCCTCGTATTTGAGGTGAGACGAATAGCCTGGGGAATCAATAAGCCCACAGACAGTTCTCTAGTCTCCCCAATGTTAGAAAGAATGACGAGAAAATGCCAATTTCAATGGCTGATTCCTGATGATTAAAGTATGAACATACGTTATCCTTCATTCCCTCCCTCCCTTCCTTCTTTTCTTTTTTAGAGACAAAGTCTCATTCTGTTGGCAAGGCTAGAGTGCACTGGTGCAATCCCAGTTCACCACAGCCTCAAACTCCTGCACTTTATCTATCCTCCTGCCTCAGCCCCCTGAGTAGCTGGAACCATAGGCATGAGCCACCGTGCCTGTCTAATTTTTCTTTTTTTTTTTTTTGAGACAGAGTCTCAAGCTGTTGCCCTGGGTAGAGTGCCATGCATCACAGCTCACAGCAACCTCAAACTCTTGGCCTCAAGTGATTCTCTAGCCTCAGTCTCCCACGTAACTGGGACTACAGGCACCTGCCACAACACCTGGCTATTTTTCGGTTGCAGTTGTCACTGTCGTTTGACGGACCTGGGTTGGATTTGAACCCACTAGCTCCAGTGTATGTGGTTGGTGCTTTAGCTGCTTGAGTTACAGGTGCTGAACCTGATTTTTCTATTTCTTGTAGAGATGAGGTCTCGCTATGTTGTCCAGGCTGGTCTGGAATTCAGGAATTCCAGACTGGGATCAAGCAATCCTCCCATTGCAGCCTCCTAAGGAGCTGGGATTATAGGCACACCACCACCACACCGGCCTTTATGTTTGATTTTTTAAGGCCCAAACTCCCATCTTTCTTCCAGTACAAAGAATAATTTCCTTTTACTTAGAATAACACCAGGAATAAGCTCAAATAGGCAGTGGACTATTGACTGTATCAAAGAAAAGAGCTGACAACTTCACTTCTAGTTAATTTCATAGTCACTAATGCCAAGGTGACTGGTACTGTGCCAGAGGTCAAAGAGTCAAAGGTGCGAATGAACACCCACTTCTAACATGCGGTTTATTCATGGCTGCTACCCTCAACCCCCTGAGAATCCCCAATGACATGATAGGATGTCCCTGAAACCTCATTATCATTATGGTTTATCTTTCTAAGGCTTCAATTTTACTCATATATATAGGTGGGATGAAAGATTTAAGTAATTTAAGACCAAAGTCACTTAAAACACTCCAGATAAACATATTTAAAACAAATGTAGATCCCATGGTGTTGAATAATAATATTGTCTTTTTTTTTTTAAGATATAACACTGAACTTCAACCTCCTCAGAGACCCCCCTTGCATTCCCGAGAGTATTTGTTTTCTTTTTTCTAGTGATAGTTATGATGCTTTAAAACTAGGCAGAAATGGCTGTTTCTCTTTTTAGTTCTGGGACTTTTTCTTGTCTGTGTAGTAAAGGATTAACAACACACACACAAAAAAACTAAGTAGAAATGTTTAAAAACACAGAATATATTAATCAATGAAGGGAGATGAAGTATTGATCAGTGCAATTTTTAGAATCTGGGCCCTCTGGACTGTGAAAGGAAGTGGGCAATCTGGGAGGCTGCAGAGAGGAAGTCTGAGATGCTTAATTACCATCAGCTCAATCAGCCAAAAGGTTATGTGAACAAATACAAAAGGGGGATGAATGGAAGAACTGGAGCTGGTGAACCTGTGATGCTGTGACAAGAGAAGATAGGTTAGAAAATATTGAGTAAAAGATCTGGGTCCTTAATCAGGTTTTCAGAAATTGTTTATGAACAGCTCTTCAGGGCAATGGTGAGGCTGACAGAGCAGGGCTTTCTGTGAGACAGGCATCAAGGACAGATCCATAAAGTTGTCTTAAAAAATGGGGCAACACTGGAAGGAGATTAGAGCCCAAGGGAATTTGCGGGAAAGCACAATCTGAGTACACAGTTGAGGAAAGTGAATAAAATGAACTGGGGAAAACAAAGGAGAGCCAACTTGTAAAGCAGTGGTTCTCAACCTTCCTAATGCCACGACCCTTTAATACAGTTCCTCGTGTTGTGGTGACCCCCAACCATAAAATTATTTTCATTGCTACTCTATAACTGTAATTTTGCTACTATTACGAATCATAATGTACATATCTGATATGCAGGATGTATTTAGGCGACCCCGTGAAAGGGTCGTTCGACCCCAAAAGGGGTCATGACCCATAGGTTGAGAACCGCTGTTCTAAAATATAGGTGGTGTCTTGGGATAAAACCAAGTCATTGGAAGAGAAAAAGTGTAATTATATCCAAAGATATTTGAAGAAGCTTTCCTGAATCTACACATTGAAATACAGGCTAAGAAAGAACGGATACGGATGAAATCATAGGAGGGAAAGACGTCAACTTGGGAAGGCAGTGGATGTTAGGTACAAAATTTTCAGAGATGTAAAATATGACTCAAGAATTTTATACTCAACACTTTCACCCAAGTATAAAGGCAGAGGATTTTCACATTTAAGGGGAGGTGCCTGTGGCTCAAAAGAGTAGGGCACCGGCCCCATATACCGGAGGTGGCGGGCTCAAACCCAGCCCCAGCCAAAAAACTGCAAAAAAAAAAAAAAAAAAAAAAGATTTTCACATTTAAGCGCTCAGTTAAATAATTCCTGTGAGCTATTTTGAAAAAATATTAGAAGACCAAACCCCAGCTATCCGAGAGAGAATTGAAATAACCAGAGCACAAGGGCTGGTTGGGAGGACTGATTCCATTTATAACTAAAACCAACCCTAGGAACTAAAGCAACCACAGAAATTATGATTTCAGAACTTAAAGTTTATGGACAATGACCATTTGAAAATAATAATATCGAGTGGACTCCCAGTGGCTAGAAGAAGAAGAAAAAACAAATTAGTAATATTGCTAACTAGTATGTGGAAGTGGCAGGCAAGAAAGAATAAAAATTAGAGTAAATATGTTGATTTTCCTTATTTTTCAAATACAAGGTCAAAAGACATTCTTTGAAGCTGATAAATCAGGTAATAGGACTATGATTTTGTAGTCTTTTAAAAAGTCATGTGTATGGATTAATTATGGAAATAAGTTTAAAATACAATTATGGACAGTCGTAACCAAGGACGAGCTTGAAACTTGCAGGGAGAATACAGACGGGAATGTCTTTGAGAAGATTCTTATCAAGCCTTGAACAACCAAAGTGTGGAACCAAGCTGTGTGCCTGTAACTTACCTCAGTTGGAATTTTTCTTTCTTTTTTTTTTTTGTAGAGACAGAGTCTCACTTTCTCGCCCTTGGTAGAGTGCCATGGCGTCACAGCTCACAGCAACCTCCAGCTCCTGGGCTTAGGCGATTCTCCTGCCTCAGCCTCTCGAGTAGCTGGGACTACTCTCAGTTGGAATTTCTTATACTTCAGGGTTAACACAAGGCATAGCTTTACAGGATGTCAGTATTATTCAATATTGGGGGTTCCTTCTGGTTTTATCAGGTACAAAGCAAAAGTGTAAAGATTTCTACAACAATGATAGTTCAGTAAATGGTGATCCCAAGAGTTTACTCTTAAAGAATGTTACTCCTGGCTTGGCGCCTGTGGCTCAATGGGCTAAGGCGCCAGCCACATACACCTGAGCTGGCGGGTTCAAATCCAGCCCGGGCCCACCAAACAACAATGACGGCTGCAACCAAAAAATGTCCGCCTGTAGTCCCAGCTACTTGGGAGGCGGAGGCAAGAGACTCGCTTGAGCCCAGGAATTGGAGGTCGCTGTTAGCTGTGATGCCACAGCACTCTATCCAGGGTGACAGCTTGAGGCTCTGTTTCAAAAAACAAAAAAAGAAAGTTACTCCTTTTAGGATACAGATAAGTAGAAAACAGATTAGCAAGAGAAGCCTTTTCTTTAGGGTATCCTCTTTGTTTCCTTTAAGGTTAAGCTTTTAGTGATTTGAAAAAAATTTTTTTCAGGCTATGCATCTCTTTATCTTTTTATTTATTTATTTATTTATTTATTTATTTTTGCAGTTTTTGGCCAGGGCTGGGTTTGAACCCACCACCTCTGGCATATGGGGCTGGTGCCTTACTCACTGAGCCATAGGTGCCACCCTCTTTATCTTTTTATATACAAAAGCGTATACTTTATAAATGTTATATATACCTATATACTATACATAGTAAGAGAAGTATATATATTTTTATGGGATAATATAGTTTTTTGTCTCATCATGTCATTGAGGAGCAGAATTCACCAGCCTTTCTGTGATATCCTTCTGGTTTTTAATAACTACCGATAGGGCCAGAGCCAAACAACTAACAGTACAGATAATTAGGGAAAAGAACAATGTTATGATCTTAGTTTAGAGTCTAATACTCCCACTCATGGAGCCAACTTTCCTGATCTCCTAGCATGGATTTCTCCATGAACTGAAATCCCCGCTAGAGAGCAATCAGTGCCTTAAATGTTTCTTTAGACAAGGATGGGCTTTGCCTTCATGGAACACCCGCTATTACTGAAGTTCCCAAGCCCTGTAGGCTGGTTCTGGTCCCTGGCCTATTAGAAACTGGGCTTCATCTGTATTTACAGCCACTCCCCATCACTCACATCACTGCCTGAGCTCCACCTCCTATCAGATCAGCTGTGACATTAGATTCTCATAGAAGCGTGAACCCTACTGTCAACTGCACATGCAAGGGATCTAAGTTGTGCCCTCCTTATGGGAACCTAGTGCCTGGTGATCTGAGACAGAGCTGAAGACATAAGCAACGCACTGTGGGTGCCACCGCCTCCCATCACCCCCAGATGGGATGATCTAGATGCAAGATAACAAGCTCGGGGCCCCCACCGAAATTGGGGAGTTACATAATTATTTCATTATATATGTGTATTACAATGTAATAGTAATAGAAATAAAGTGCACAATAAATGTAATGCACTCGAATTGTCCCCAAACCATCCCCCTGCCCTGGTACCCGGACAAGCTATCTTCCATGAAACCAGTTCCGGGTGCCAAAAAGATTGGGGACCGCCGCTCCATAACATATGATTGAGGACTATGCCCTTGGAAGGTGCATAGTGTCAATATGGATGTACACATAGGAGCTTATTTGCATTAGAAAAAGTTTTGGGGCTTCCATAAACATTTCTTCATGAAAGGATTTTGCTAGGTATACTGAAAAAAAAGATACCATCTAGAGCAAACATCTGTTACACCAGCTGTTCTTAAAA
>CAUYRH010121104.1:0-25454 GCA_963574655.1 Perodicticus potto | reverse complement strand
CTCTCTCTCTCTCTCTCTCTCTCTCTCTATATATATATATATATATATATATATATATATATATATATATACACATATCTTTTTTGTATTTTTACTCCATCTTCCTTCTCATTAAAAGCCAGTAGTATCGCACCTTCTTTACACTCTCTCCTCTCTCTGTTTCTCTTCTACTTTCACATTCCTTCTTCTCTCCGACTTTGTGCTTGTCCTTTATATGGAGTTTTATGATTGTGTGGGTCCTACCAGAATAATCCATAATAGTCTCTTTGTCTCAGAATGCTTGATTTAATCACATATACAAAGTTTCTTTTGCCACATAAGATAACCTATTCATGGGCTTCAGGACTGGAGGTGGAAATGGAATTCTATCTTCTGCAGAAGTCTTCTTTGACATTCTTCTACAGAGTAAAACTCTGCCATGATCTAGCCACCACAAAACCTTAACTGTGCCTGTGCCCCACCCCTCAGAGCCAGGTACATGTGGGAATCCAGAGTAGTTATCTATACAAGAAGTTAGAACAATACTGTAAATGTAATATGTTGAAGAAAATTGTATTTGTCAGAAAACCTTCAAGGAAGGAAGTCTTTGTTAGAGGGAATACTTCAGTAAGCTGCTTAGGAAGGAGGGAGGAAGATGAGGCTCTCAAGAGAAATATCCTGATAACAAAATGACCATGACACTGCTTTCTAGAGAAGAATCCTGTATTTAACAGCAGAACTGAGGCTGCCACTACATCCTTCTCTGCTTTTCTATCCACAGGCTCGGCCTCTTTCCTGTATGACTATAAACGGTGACTGTATGTTTAAATGATATTAGTTGAGAGAGAAACTAAGCTCTCAGCCAACACAGAGGATCAATGAGTCCCAATTGGGCACCTATCTATATTTTAGTGTATATTGCTTTTCTATAAATTTCCTCATCTGCATATTAGGGATAAGAGCATTTATCTGTATGTTGTTGGGAAGATTAAGTAAGTAAAATGTGTAGAACAGTACTAGATACATAGCAAATCTCAATAAACTTTAACCATTTTGTGGACATTATTGTGCTTGTGAGATGGTCATCTGGTTTGATAGGTTGTATATTCTTCAAATTCCAGTATTAATTATTTTGGCAGTGGCTGGAAATTGACTATTCAACAAAAATATCTAGTAGCCACATTTAATTTACATTTAAATAAGTTTAAATTACATTAAAAAATTAGGAACCATTTCCTCTATTACACTAGCCACATCTCAAGTGCTTAGTAGCCACAGATAGCTAATCATCACCTTATTGTACAGCACAACCCAGAAGATTTCCATTATCACAGAGAATTCTACACATTTAATAAATACTCCAGTGTCAGGGATTATTGTAAGGTTTTGAGAGGTGTGGGGAATGTTTAATGTGAGAATCACAGATGGGTGACAGTCATAGCTCATTCATGGTAAATCTTAAAACCATTCACATCTGAAAACAAATAAATTTGGCATTTTTAACTCTAAGATGAATACATACTATGGGGTTTGAAGTTTCTGATACTGTGATAAAAATAACTTCTTTTGGCTTTTGCCCTCTATCACCCACCAACCAATCCCAAACTATTATTATCCTTGTGGTAATGACACCATTTTCTCATAATTTTTAAAACTTTAGCCTAAATCAAATCAGGCAAGGAAACAGGACACTTATAATTTCAGTCATGTTCATATTAATCACAGAAAAACAAAATGCTCCATTTTTCAAACTTACAACATATTGCCTTATTTATTTTAACATGTTTTTTTCTTTATTCTATTCCCAATCACAGTGCAAAATTAAGCTAAAGCAAGAATGGCAAGCACGTCACCACTCCAATACTCCATACCCACAGCAGACATTGCTAATCAATCCATTGTATTCCATTGGCTGGGATATGGCATTAGAATACTTCTCAACCCAAGGCTCTGGGTAGTACTTACCAAAACTAAGAAACAGAAGAAAGTTGGTTTTCCCTTTTAAACAATGCTGCTTTCTTTAAGACACACTCAGGTTTCATTTCTTTTCCTTTTTAAGTAAAAGAGAAATGCTCTTTAACTAAGAACTCAGTGGAGCAATAGTGCCACCCAATGGCTGGTTAGGTTAATTTTGCATTTAAGTAACAGAAACTTCCACTCATAAATGTGGGAACTGGAATTGGCTATTAGCTATTCAAGCTGCTGTTCCTATTTTTTTTTTAATGATAGATACATAAAAGGTAGGGGACATCATGAGAAATGGGACTGTCTAAAAACAAAATCCTCAGTATGTTTCTGGTATCAAGCAGCTCAATAAAAGGAAAGATTCCATGTGAATTTACAAATGAACAAGATGGATTTACACTTCTCCTTTATAAAAAGGTAGAAGAGACAACAGTTCCCCACCTTCCCCCACTCCACCCAGGGTAAGCATGGTTCATTTTTTCTTATTTTTCTAATAAATCGCTGTGCTAAACATAGCCTACTAGAAACATTAGGTGTATGTATTGCAGCATTTTATATGCAAAAAGGAGTGTAAAGGCTAGGACAAGTGTTATAAATGGAACTATTATTTAGTTTAAAGGGAAGCAGAATTTACATTTCCCAAATCAGAGACCACTCAAGCTTTGAGATTCAAGTAAGCAAAATAAATCTGAGCTTTTTGCAGTGTGAAATCGAAGCTGTAACTCTATTAATAGAAGAGGTGAGTAATAGATTTCCCTGGCTTGACGGTGATGGGTTTTTATTACCCAATCTTCGTGATCTGCATATCTCACCAACCATTTTTTCCAATGTGAGGTGACAGGGAGTCCCCAGGCACTGAGGTTGCATGTTGTTAAGTGCTGGAGGTTTTGTCCCTTGGAGGGACTTATTTGAAGATCTGGAGAGCTCCCCACAGGACTTAAGTCCAAGGAAAGGAAAAAGTCTGCTCTTCTTTTTAACTTCCAATCAATCAGAATGCTCACAGAATCTTTCTTTTTTAAAACTCCTTGATGTCCTTTAAAAAATTTGAACAGTCAAACAGAATGAGCCAGGGCTGGGTTTATCAGATCTTTTTTTAATGTATAATGAAGTGGCACACAAAAATTTATTATTGTTTACTAGGGATTGCTATGACTGATGACTTTAAAAAATCCTGTTCAGGCACCTATCTGAGGTGAAAGGGTTTTGCCCAGGACTTTTAAATTCAATTTGTGTCCTCTTATTTCATTTATTTTTTATTTTGGTGAATTAGACTGTGTATTGCTGATAAATACAATTAATCAGAAAAAGACTCTAGCTTCAGAAAAGAAATGTGTAAGCTGAACAGAGGCACACAGCAAATATTTTATGCAAAAACTAAAAATATAGTACTAGTGAATGTGAAAAGAATATTCAATTAAGTTCAGGTTTCTTCATTCAATCAGTAGGTAGGAAGTGCAATTATAAGAAGTTCTATGGATTATTTGAGTATTTTTGAAATAATTGTTATTTGGTCTTAGAGTGATAAAATTGTATCAACAGCTATTAATCTGCTAGTCACTGTTTTGTATCAATAGTTCAAAGAAAGGCAAGATAATGTGGGGTCTAAGTGTGCAAAATTTTAGATTATCTGACTTGTGCCTGAATCCCAGTACAGCCAGAAATTAGGTGAGTTTGAGTGAATTACTTTGAGTACTTAGAAACTATGAACTTCAATTCTTAGTCTGTTAATTGGAAACACCAGTAACACAAACCCATAATGAGCATTGCTTATGGTGAGAGAAGACAAAATATTTGGAGAATGTGAGGTCTATCAATGGAACTGGAGTGGCAAGAGAAGCAAGTAGCAAGGAAGATTTCCAATCCAACACTTAATAACTTTGCAACCCTGGCACAGCTTTAGGCTTAGTGTATTTGGCTACAAACTGATAGATTTCATATGGCCAGGGGTGGTCTTGCAGATATGTCTTGTCTGGTGACACAGTCTTTCGTTTTTAGAATATAAATACTCCAAAGAGTGGCATACACTTGATATTTGCCACTAAGGGTCTCATCATTTTCTGCTATCTTCAACTCATCTGGATTCTCTCTTTTCTCTCTCTGGTCTTTCCTGGCATTGGGATTTTTGACCTACGGTTGGCAAATAAAAGAAAATAACCATTTGAAATTAGTCCCGAGATTTCAAATGATCGATTATGTGGCAGAATTCATTCTATGGCCTCTAATCGATTGGAAAAGAGATTTTATCCTAAATGCCAGCTTTTATGATTGTCAGGAAGTTCTCCAAATGTTGTGTTATGGAGGGTTTTTGAGCCCACTGCCGAGCTCAGTGTTACAGAGGGTAAAAAAGGGATGACACTGCTCTGTCCTATGCTCTACTTCACTAGTTCTCATAATACAACCCAGGGAACATAAATAACATATTATTTGATCTTTTCCTGTGCTATTCAATATGGCAGCCACTAGCCACATGTAACTATTGAGTACCGGAAATGTGATTAGTCTATGTGGAAATATTCTGCAAGTATAAAATATATGCCAAACTTTAAAGACTTTATGCAAAAAATCTAAACTACACCATTAATAATTTTTAATATTTATACAATAAAATAAAGTATTTTAATGTATTGGGTTAAATAAAATCTATTATGATAATTAATTTTACCTTCTTTTTAACTTCTTAATGTGGCTGTTAGAAATACATGCGTCTCAATTATATTTCTATTGGATAACATTTATATATAAGTATTTATGATGTAGTAATATTAAAAGCAGTTTCTGAATTTTTATATTATTTTGTATAATTTTTAATGAACTACAAGACTCCACAAAATTATTATTTTGGCCAAAAAACATCAAAGGAAATGTATTTCCTATTTTTTTTTTTTAAGGCATGGGCTCACTTTGGGTCCCTGGCTAGAGTGGTGCAGTGGTGTCATCATTGCTCCCTACAACCTCAAACTCCTGGCCTACAGGTATACATCACCACACCTGTCTAATTTTCCATTTTTTGTAGGGACAGCATCTCGCTCAGGCTGGTCATCCTGGCCATACCTGGCCACCTATTAACTCTTGACAGGATAAATTTTTCAGAAGATATTCTCTTGACTTTTGTTCTCAATTAATTTCTCAAAGTGCTCTTCCCACTACACACACACAAACAACAATTGGGAATCACTACTCTTGAAAGGAAGGGGTAAGCAAACTACAGACAATGGTAAAAATCTACCAGCTGCTTATATGTGTGTACGAATTGTCTATGGCTGACTTGAGTAATTATGAGAAGAGACCCCAAGGGGTCTTCAAAGTCCAAATTATTTACTATCTAGCCCTTTATAGAAAAAATTTGCTGATCCCTATTCTTAAACAATAATTCCATATGGGTTTCCCTGAATTAATTCTCATAACAGACATTTAGGTTAGTTAACAGATGCAAAAAGAAAAAGAAAAAAACTGCTTATGAAGAAGGCTGAATCACCAGTGTTACACTGCAGATGTATTCAGAAATAAAACCTTACTTCCCGGCTTCTAAAAAGTCTTCAGATTGTTTTCTTTGAAGCCTCGTTTGTAAAATGAGATCCTGGAGGCGGTGTTAAGAGACCGAGAGCTATTTGAGGCTGAAATGAACAAACGTAAAGGGGATTACTTCAGGCCTCTGCCCAGCTCAAGATCCCACAGAACTTCATGTTTTCCTGACACATTTCCAACCCAAAGTGAACTGAATTAATGGAAAATTACAAAGAATTGCCTTACACAGGGGATAAGCATCCTAAACTTTTGGTTTGCTTAGCTATTAAGATATCTTTGTAAGTTTTGAAGAGAAACTAAGGTTATGGCTTTAGTTTACCTTTGCCATAATATTACCTGTATCATAATATGCCATTTTTTTCTTGTAAGTTGAGTCTAAATTTGGTTTTGAGAATCCATTACAAAAATCTTCTGGTTTGTGGCTGATAAATCATCACACAAACGATATGGAACTCCAATATCAAAACGGGCTTTGTGTTCAGAAAAATAAACCCTGGAGGTTAATAGAGCATTGTTCCATCTTTCTAAGATCTAGTTATCATGTTCAGGGTTGCAGGTGTTCATTTCCCCATTTTATTAGCTTTCTTCACAATTGGTTAAAAACAGAAAAAGAAGAAATTACAATTCTAATTGTGACTCTACTTAACTAGTTCAAACTGATTTAAGTGTGAATGTAGGAGAGAAGGCTGAAAACTCGGCAACCATTGAAAAGTCTATTTGAGCAGTAGATCATAATTCCCAGGAGAAATGGAAAGGTGCTTTATAGTCTACTGCTTCCTTTTGAACTGTATATCACTTTTCCTGTTTAGAATTCATTTGAATGCAGAAATCAAACTAGGTTCCCTTCATTGCAGACACTCCAAATATTTTGACAGTTATTTGAATACTATATTGACAAGACCATTATATTTACTGGTCCTAAAACAAATAATTTCCACATATCCTAAGCTTTAAAACTCTTTAGTACAAATTATTAAAAGATTATAAAGTGTTTGTCTGTGCATTTTTAAAGAGAGATATTTGTGACTTCTTAAAATAAGAAAATATTTGAATAGCAGCTATAATTCTTGTATATTCACAAATCAGTCATTAAAATGCATACAGCAGAGTTGTTGCAGCTGTGTACAGCTTTTATTATTCAGACTGCTAAATGGGTGAAACATATATTTTAGTTTAATGTATTGCACAGCTCAGAATGAACAGAATGATTCTCACTCCCATCTCCCTTTGGATGGGAAGCCAGAGATCCTTCAATGGGGCGAGTGATCATTTCTCCTGGACAACAGCCAGGTGAGATTTATGAAATGTGGCAACATCCCTAAATAAAATATTGTAAGAGCTGACAGAAGTTTTGTCAAAAAAAACAGACCCTAACCTTTGCTAAAGCTTCAATTTTGGTTACCAATTATGGCCTAAGGGGAACTTCAGTTTCTATAGAATTTAGCAAACAAAGAGTTTCTTCCAGGGTAAAGGGAATCTAAAGGTCTGACCAAAGGGACCTACAAAGAACTATTTTCATGATACTAAAAAAGGGGGAGGAAAAGTAAAGAAAGGGTATCTGTTCCTGTTTAGTGATAATGGTAAGTCAGTGAAGGTATGTTTGAAAGAAAAAGAAGTTCATGACATGACTTTATTCAGAAGGTGATAAGACTCCTCGATTGTAAACAGTTCAGACTTCTGTCAGAAGGACTGTGGCTGGCTTGGATTCCTGTCCACTTAATGGTCCAATTTTCCCTTCAGCCCTCTAGATGTCATCTTGAGCCTCTTGCAAAATAAAACCCCTCCCATTACTTTTTTTTAGAACAAACAAAATTGCATTTATGGCTTCTTGTATCTCTATGAACACTTGTAGTCTATTTTCTCTGCTGAAATGTAAGGTTCTCTCAGATATGATTTATTTATTTCTCTTAAGGCCTCTGACAAGCTCTCCTTGGAGTTTTAAACTCTTCTTCTACAAGACAAATCTCAGTGGTAGAGCTTAACTAATTTACTGTGTTTTATCAGAGATTCTGAAAAATAATTTTCTTATGTCTTTTCATATCTAGAGATTTATACCCATACTTGCTCTCTTAGAAAGGACTGTGCTAAATTCCATGTCAGTGCTGTTGGTTTTTGGATTTAGTCAATTCATGATGTTATCAAGAGGGGGTTGTATCTTCAGGCTTTATGAATAATTTCACCAGAGAGAGGAACAAATTAGGGCTGAGGTTAAATGGTCTTAGGAGACTCTGAACTTGTTTAATTGAATTGCTAAAGCAAACAATAGCCTTCAAAGCTGGGAGTGCCACAGAACTCACTTCCCTCTCCAGCTGCCATAGTCTTACGGCTAATACCTGCTAGAGTCTGAAGACTTATCTCTATCTTCAAGATGCCCAGATTCAACACCAGGGTCTATGATAACTCTTCTATTTTTTTGATTATTTTTATAATCAGTTATCAGCAATATGGCCACATACTACCCCTATTGAGACTGGTTCTGAAATGTTCTCAGTATTTATTCATGTTTTATCTACTATCTTATGAAAGGGATTTGTGATGTCCTTATAATAAAGGAGATAAATCTATACAATTAATAAAATATAAAAAGAATTCAGAACCTTGGAGAGGTGGAATGGATAGAGCTGCTACCTCCTGGTCCTTACAGAGTTGAAATTGAACTTGACATGTGACTTGCTGTTTCTGGCTGACCAAACAAGATGAACACAAAAACAAAAGCAGTGATCTGCTCCAACTGCTGCTTGCCCTCATTCCTAAAATATATGTAACTTTGTTATCCACATCAGTATAACATTGTAGGCTAAGTGCCATCTGTGTTAAAAGATAATTTTGTTTAATCAATTTCATCCTTCCCAAAATATTATTCTTCTAACACTAATTTATTCTTTCTGCATTTATTAAAGAAAAATCTGATCGGAGTCTCTTCCAAGACTACCCCTGACATCTGTATTATTTATTGGTCTCATTCTACTCAGGGAAAGTTCTTCATCATTCAGCTAATTTCTCTCTTGTGCATCCTGAAACCCTCTCACCTCTTTCCTTCTGTTTATAAGTATTACAAATCTTTCCACTAATAAGGAAAATCTTTCTCCCACTCAGCTTCATTCTCAAGCCTACCATCTTCACCTCCCTGCCTTTTTTGATGATCAAACTTCTTAAATGAAGAAAGTATTTGCACTGACTACTCATTTTTACTTTCTTTATCCCGTGGATGCTATGACCATGACCTCTCTGACATTTCCCTAGAAAACCTCATCAGTGATTTCCTGTTTGCCAAATCAAAACCTCTTTCCCCTTCCTCTCCAGTCCGGTCTCTAGTTCATACCTGACATATCTCAACTGCCCCTAATATCTCCTCTCTTGCCAAGACATTGTATTTATTTCTATCAGAGTTAACTGCCTAAGCAAAGACTGAATTACATCACCTGGAAAGCTTAAGACCCTTCTTAGCCTGTGTTTGGCCTGACCTCTAAACAACACAAATCCCTTTTGTAAAGTACTAGCTAAAACATGAGTACATACTGAGACTAGCTCAGCTCTTGCATACACACGGGTACATTGCTAACACACACACTCACACATGGCTTTAGCCATTCACAGTCCACTGCACAGTGACATTGCTATGCCTAGAATATCCTTCCTCACCTTGTCTATGTGGCAAATATCTGATCTTTAGCTCTCTCTGACTCCCTCTATCTTGCTTTGAAAAATTAATCCCATGTGTTGCCTGGACACATGAGACTGCATGAGATTGTTTATACAGTACACACTCTGTAAGTTGACCACCCAAGGGACTGTAACAAACTGGTGGAGGTGGTCAACTAGACCTATTGTACTGATACGTACATGTGGTATATGTCTGATCTATAAAAATTAATTCAATTTAAGGAGGTGGTCAGTGTAGAGAGGTGGTCAACTATGGAGGCTCTACTGTATAGCTCTGTCTTTCTAGAATATGTACTCTAGGAGGAAAGAAAAGAGAAACTGTTTTATTTCTTTAAAGTATCTATTAACTTAGTTAATATCTGATAACTATGTAGCAAATCATCACGTTAGTCTAATATTATTATTCTACTATTGATCTTGAAGATATTTGTTCTTGTATTATAGCCAAATGTCCTTGGCTGACCAGAACTTGCATCAGGCATATTGTTTTACTATCTATAGTCTAATACTGAAATGCAGGCCAGAAATGACAACCATAATATTTTAACAATACTATAATCCATATTTATTTATTGACTTTGTCATATGTGCAGTGCCCTGTGCTAGGCACTTTCATCCATTACTTCTCTTCTTTATCAAAATAGACCTATGAGATAAGCACTGATATTGTTATTTTCATGTCAGGAAACTAAAGTCTAGAAAGGTTAATATTTTGCTCAAGATTGCAAAGTTTTTAAATAGTAGTGCCCAGTTCTAGATCCAAGGAAACCCAAGATTGAAGGAAAGATCTAGATCCAAGCAACATGAACTGTGCACACTCACCTACTTGCCTGAAAAGAAAATAATAACATCAGAGGACTATTTTATTCTGTTGTAATTTACCTGCTTATTTATTTTTGTTTTATTTTTTAACATGAGGAAGTTAAAAGTGTTTTGGGAAAACAGTATCCAACTCCGTTTTCTGAAGAGAAGGTGTGAACCTCTATTCAGGCCAGAGAAAGAGGAAGAGAGTGCCTACGAAAAAGAGGAAGTTGTAAAGCATCTTCAGTCTTTATGCACGCCATGTGGAACCTGTCCCATGCAGACTCTAACCTGAGACCAGGTTTCAGTTTTAACTTAGTCTCTTTCTGACCCTGCTAGTAATTTAGTCTGTGTCTTTTGTACAGTACCTAGGTTGGTGTCAGGATTAATTAAAGCTTGTGCAAATTGATAATAAAGTAGGTAAATCAGAACCTTGAGACTTAAGATCTCTATTCCATCATCTTTCCCTCTCAGCTTGATTGAAACCATGCTCATTATCTTTCTGCAATTAATTCCTTATTCCTGAGGCTTATTCCTATTATCTCAAGGGATGAACCTCCTGGATGAAGGATCTCATCAAGATGATTAGGTCACTTTGAATTTACCAATTAAACAATAGTTAGTTATTGATTTCTACTGAGATATGAAAATGATTAGCAGACCCTTTACAGAAAGAGCTATCATTCTGAGAGGTTACTATTTTATAGTACTATTTCTAGAGAATTACTTGGCATTTTCTTAAGGTCAGATGGGATACCATAGTGCTAACTACTGAGGAAGATAAATCTGTACTTTATCACTATTAGAGAGTGTTCTTTCAGGGCCTTTGTTAAAACTCATCATATAGACACAAATATTACACTTTTCATGTATGAATAATGCAGTGTTACAGAGGAGAGTATACTATTATTTCTTCAATATTTACATTTCTTTATGGCCTTGGTAGAGCTTTCTCTTTCTCCCAATCTCCCCCCTATATGTCTGTAGGTGTGCATGTATGCATTATGTATATACTGTGTTTTGCGGCCAAATATTTTGTGCTCTTAGGACCATTTTTACCTATAGCAAAAATTATTGCTGAACAGATAAATTAGATGAATATGAGTTTAATTATATTCTTCAATAATAAATGGATATAGTTAGTATGGCTTCCTTAATTACATGCCTTTCTCTCTCTTTCTTTCCTTTAATATATACTTCTAGTTTTTGCATTTAGAAATAGATAGTTCTAGTTGGATTTAAAGCTCTAAGCAAATAGAACAAAACTGTCAATAAATGTGGTATACATAACATTGACAATATGTGAGGAAATTGGAATGATACATGTGCAACTTTTTATAAGGTTATATGTTTATTTTATGTATCATGATAAAAATATTTAATACAAAGCACATAAAACTAATGGTTTTGTAGATATGAATGCTCAATATAAATCTAAGAAAAAATTGAATTTAGTTATGTGACTTAAGGAAATATTGTAGGCATGGAAAATTTGTGACAACAAAACAAAAATATTAGGATTAGGTACAGGTGTCAAAAATAAATTACATCTAGGAAGAAAGTATATTTATAGTTGGTATTTATATGGACTTATATGACATTTACATTACACATATTATTTTATAAATCCTACCACATCCTTTCAAATATTAGAAACTAAGACTTGGTCACATTGAGATTGACCAAATTCATATAGTTGAAAAGATTGGACTTTAAACCTGTCTGTATCTATTAATAAATCCTTATTCTTCTCACTGTGAACAGAGTAATCATGCTTGTCCTATTTCTCAAAAGCTTAATGTATCCTTTGTTTTGAAAAGTACCAATTTTTATAAAAGCGAGTATGTACTAGGTGTAGGACTTGCTCATAAGAGTGAAAAACCATCATCATTTACTTGAGAATAACACCTAGATTTGGGGAGCATGCCTCTGTGATATTAAACATTTGAGCAATTTTTCACAGAGTATGGTATCCTAGGAAGATTTAAGATACTTATTCATTGAGTTATTAAAAAAGAGACTATTCTCATTCTTTTGAAGTAAAGATACCTACCAAATTCAGAAGTTGAGTATAGGCCATTGTGTGCAGGTGGAATTGTTATGTTGTGCCTCACATTGGGCCCTATCTCCTGTGTGCTGCCCCAAAGAAGAGGACATAATGGTTCTTGCTTCTGAGAGCCTCATTAACTTACTGTGAATGCAAAAATAGACATGAGCTACACAAATGCATACTAATTTGCTGAAAAGAATGATTCAGATTATGTACATGCTACTTTTTCGTGAAGAAAGCAATGTTAGCCAAAGTATTTGGGCAAACAGTTTTAGGAAGGGAACGTTATAGCTTGGAGGGCACATAGTATATAATATTGACATCATGAACTTGGATATCATCATCATAAAAATAATCATAACAATCAACCTGGGTTTTAATCCTGATTGGCCTCCAATATTACACATCTATAGGTACTGACACCCTGCCTCACCTCTCCACTCTTCAGGTAGTAGTTTCCCATTTTTCTCTGAGCATAAGCTCAGCATTATTCAAAGCCCTGTCTTTGGAAGGAGGGACTTATCTGACCCCAGCTCCAGGAAGGCAACTGACCCAGGCCTAATGCTCTAAGAATTATTCTATCTTGAGAATACCAAGAGTGGCTATGTGAAGGTAATTGGTCTAGTCAGAACCAGTCTCAAGCTTTCTTGGAAACTGCTAAGGACAGAAGTTATCCCTTTCACTGAGGCTGAAGAGTAAGTGTCTAAGCTTGGTGCCAACAGCCATCATACAACCATAAAAAGAAAACTGCAGGAGAATGGAGCCAACACATGGGGAAGCAAAAATGGACAGCATAGAGGAACTATGTTTTAATGACCATTCATGTGAACTCTTGGAATCCAGCCATTTCTAATGTTAGCAGCTACCCCTGAGTTTTTGATTATAAAAGTCAATAAATCAATCCCTTCATATTTTTTCCTTTTATCAATTTAAGTTTGGTCTATTGCTTGCAACCAAGAGTGCTGACTAAAACAGCTACTCACCTTTGCTTTGTCCTTAGACAAGTCATCCACCCTTTAAGGTTGTTGTGAGGTATTTTTATAAAATACTACATGTAAAATATTCAGCATAGGCTCCTAGTATAATTCATTATCCGCTGACAGAGGAAACATTTGCTGAAGAATAAATAATAAGCTGCACTGATGGTTCAGAAAGCCTTATTTGGATGCCAAACAGAAGTCCACGGGAAGAAGAGGGCCAGCAAGTGTGATAACCTCGCTCTCCAGCAGATCCTCTCACTTTTCAGGTCTAAAGAAACTGGTTTGGACTCTAAAGTGACAAGGCTAAGAACAGGGAGGAGAAATGTGTTAGTTCACGTCCATTTGTATCAATCACTTTCACATTTCAAGGTATAGTATTTCAAATGAAAGCCTTAGGCATATAAAGGAAACAAAATAGGTCACTTGGGCCACCAGTGAGTCTTTCAGAAATACCTGTTCTGGCGCCATCAAGCTAAACTAAACTGCATTGTATAAAGCTGTCATATGACTTAAGAACAATATCAATGGAAGTAATTTGGGGCTTTTTGTTGTAGTATGTAGCCTATTTTTCCATACTCCTCTAATAGAGGAAGAAATTAATAATGATGCAAATTATTTTAATTATTCCCTTCCAGCACACAATTTGATAATCAACTATTTAAATAATGTGCCTGCATCAAAATGTTACTGTATTTAAAGATATTGTTGAAGTTCTATGGAATTTAAAGAGTGTTCTTTTGTACTGCTTCCTGGTAAACAAGGTCAAGCCCATGTGGTGTCCAACAGCACCTTCAGTATAGGAGGGCTGGGGAAGAAAAAGAAAATTCACTTCTTTGCTTTGGAATCAAGATCTAAAATGTACATTTGAAGTGAAATTCAATATTATTATAATCTGGCTATTTATAATACTTCTATTGTGATTTTTTAAAAAGAAGTAGACATCGCCTCTTTGTTTATAAATATGTGACTCAACTAGGAAAATTAAAAGCTTTATGTTTATGCCAACAAAAAATATTTCAGGGATTTCAGACACTAGACCTTCATCAAGTACAGTATAAAGATTCTTGTCATTTACATTTTGTGGACTCAATTTCAGAAGCATAGCAGGGCATTCATATGCAAACCTCAGAAGATACATTTTGAGGTTTGGCCACACTTCTTAATAAAGAAATATGAGGACAGAAAGTATGAGGTAGGGATAGCAGGATATAACTACCCAGGCTAAATTAACTTGATGTCTTATGAGAATGAGAGAACCAGGCTGATGATAGTTTAATGAAGGTTATAAGAGTTTTACAAAGATGATTCTATTAGAGAACCAGTGTTGAGCAAGTGGTATCTGTAACCTATTAACAAGAGGTGAAGTCTGAACACTTCTGCCCACTATATCGTTGTATGGAAGTCACCAAAGAAAACACAACACAGTTAAGAACTGGAAAGAACCACACTTTATCCATAGGGAGAAGAGAAAGAGCAAGAGCAGCTTCAGAAGTGTCTACAGGGATTACTACCCAGGGTGCCATGGGTAGATACAGCTAGGATTCTTCTTCATCATACCTCAGAATTCCTTCTTTAATCATACATTAGATTTTAGTCTGACTCCCGAATAGCCTTAATGTTAATGCAAATGATGATTTAATTTCATTCATTAAGGAAATGTAATAATTTCTAAGCAGCATTCTCCAATAGAAATATAATATAAGCTACATATATATCTTAACAATTTTTAGTAACTATATTTTCTAAAATCAAAATAAACAGGTGAAATTAATTTTAATAATATATTGTATTTTATTCATTATTATTTTTTGGAGATAGGGTCTTGCTTAATTGACCAGGCTGAAATGCAGTGGCAGGATCATAGCTCACGTTTGTCTTCCACTCCTGGGCTCAAGTAATCCTCCCACCTCAGCCTCCTAAGGAGCTGGGATTGCAGGTGTAAGCCACTGCATTGGGCAGCATATTTTAATTAATATAAAACTTATTAATGAGACATTTTATTCCTTTTTGTGGTTTTCATTTTGAAGTTCAGTATGTATTATTATACATTGACAGTATGTCTCAGATTAGGCCAGGCACAATGTTTCTGGTTTTATAATGAACAGCTCAATTCTAGAGGCATCTGAGGCTTTTGTTCTGGCCATAGCTCCTTCTTTAAAAATCAGCACACCACAGCAAAAGCATATATCCACAGGCTCGCACCCCATCCTTTTCAACAATGCCTAGGATGGAGAATTATTAAGAGAAAACAAAATCTCAAAATTTGAGAATACAATCTGAGAACTACTTAAGGAAATAATAAAATCCAACAAACAGTAATAAGATGAGAGAAAATGAAACCTGAGACTAGACACTCTTCTACTAATCTCCCCAGTCCAGTGACTTGACACATCAGAAAATTGAAAGTCCTTGCATTTTCACTGAAACACCAACCATGTGAAATTGTTAAAGGAAGGTACATTCATCAAATTCTACCAGGCTAAGACATGCAGACTTTACCTGAGGTTTATAGTATAATATTTGAGTTTCTGATGACAAGGGCAGTAATCCCATATAGTACCTGCTATGAAATAGTTCTAAACTTTTCCAATATATGTATACACACACACACATACACTTGTACACATACACACACATTTGCACTGCCAACAAATGTCAGAAAAATGTCAACATACCCTCTATCCTCTCTCCACTTTCCATCTTCTGCTTGGAGAAGGTGGCATGGGAGGTTTTCCAGATGCTTCTCCTTCTTCCACTGGAATAATGACACTGCTTTGGTACCCAAAGTGCTCTTTTAAGTTTGTAATTTTGTGGGGAAAATCACACAGCCAATTATTTGTAATGATAGAGACTCCCCTTCAACCATTTATTTTTTCTCCAAAATATTACTTTACATAGTCTTAAGTTAATTTATCCTTTAACTACCCTGTACTTATTTAAATTTCCAATTTGTTTTCTCAATGTTTCTTCACAACTGAACTCTTACTTCAGTTATCTATCTAATCACCCCCACCTCTCTACCTACCTCAATAGGTGAAAAGACGGTGCTTTAACAAAAATTCACAGGCTTCATTTCTATAAAATGAAAATGAGATCTAATGAGTTCAGATTGTCCACCAATAGTGAATGGTACCTATATTAATATTAGCTATTTTAATTTTTGTTATGAACATGAACCTAATGATCTCATTTCTAAGTGATCTCAATATCCTTTGAAGAAATTACTATAAAAAAACCTTAATATTCTCTAGGTAGATTTTTTTTCCTCTCTCTCTCTAAATTCAAAATTAACAAGTAAATTAAACACCTATCCCCTCTGATGCATTCCAAGACCATGATTTTTAGAAATTTTTCCATGGGATGCCAATATATATATATATATATATATATATATATATATTTTTTTTTTTTTAAGTTCTATTTCATAAAGGTTTGGGAAATAAATTTCTTATGGATAGTCTTTGATTTTGTTGGCGAACATTTCAGAATATTTCATATGATTAAAGACTTATAAACTCCAGAAAATAGATATATTGTCAATATGTCCTAAATTTATATGACCACAGAATCTTTGTTATCAAAGTATATCACAGAAGTTGTGTTCCACGCATCGTATTTTGGGATGTGTACTATCAGCTAATACTTTTTGTTTCCTGCCAACCAAATCATAAAACTGACTCTGCACCTAAGGCTGAATATTCTCTATAGTTATTACATTTTTATTTGCCTTCTAAATCATAGAAAAAAATTCTTTCCTTGCTTCAGATCTTTCTAAAAAAATTTTGTATAAGCTTTCATAATTTTGTTCAGCCATAGCTTCTTACAATCTGTGTTAATGGTAGTCTAAGCAGAGAAATAGTAGTTAGAGGCAGAAAAGAGAGAAAGCCACATTTTCAAATATTAATAAAGCTTTCTGGGAGCTCCAAGTTTAAATAAAATTGAACACCTCAGGTTTGGGTTAAGGGATTTAGTTGCTAATAAAATAATTAAATGCATAATTTTTTAAAAGTCACAAAACTGAATACTCATTTACCATGAAGTTTTATATAAAATATCAGTTTATTAAATATGAAGATGAATTATGATCCTTTATTAAGCTGCCCAAAATCACAAGTTTAAAAGTCCCAACTAAGTATATGTTAATGTATCGAACAGCAGTCAAATTATTTTCAAAGGCACATTTGTCAGTTCAATCTTTAGATGCCACACATTTGGAACCAATTGAATTGATGTTTTCCTGAAATATATTCAAATGGCATGCCAATAATGAAACATATATCTTAGGGTTGTAGCCTCCTCACTTATGCTTTTTCAGTTTTTCTGTTAATATCAAGAACTTTGTATCTGAATGATAGCAGATTGATCACTTTATGGATTAGCTAACTCCAGTCCATGCTCATTTGGGGAACTGTGTCACAATTCCTAGATTTTCCAAGGACTCCTTTTCTGTCTATGAAGAATTACAATTCAGGAATTCTCAAGTTGCAAACTGTAGCTGAAATTAAAATCAATGGGGCAGAAGAAAAGAGGAAGAAAGACAATGATTTGAAGAGAAATGTTTTCTCCCCGACCTCATTTAAAAGATGTCATACATCTTTCATTCTAGTTTAATAACAGTAATAGAACTATAATATTCCACAGTTTTAATAAATGTAGGGTAACCACTTTCTATTCTGTATTGTCTGCTTAGTACCTACACATTCAATACAATGGAGTTCTAACTAAGAATGGGGAAGACAGATGGATAGACAGATAACTCAAAATGAATGTATTTTTCTATTAATTTCAATTAATTAGATTATCTAGAATAGAAATTTGTGGGGAAAGGGCAGAAATTTAATATTCTGTAATTATGTAAAAACTTCCTCAGAAGACTTCAAAAAAAAAACTTTGTAATCTTACATTTTTAGGCCTGTTTTTCTTTCTTCTTTCTTTCTTTTTTCTTTTTCTTTTTTTTTTTTTTGAGACAGATAGCCTCACTATGTTGCCCTCGATAGAGTGCCATCACAGCTCACAGTAACCTCAAACTCTTGGGCTTAAGCAATTCTTTTGCCTCAGCTTCCCAAGTAGCTGGAACTATAGGTGCCTACCACAATGCCCAGCTATTTTTTGGTCATAGTTGTCATTGTTATTTGGCAGGCCTGGCCTGCATTCGAACCTGCCAGCTCTCTTGTATATAGCTAGTGTCCTAGCTGCTGAGCTACAGGCACTGAGCAGGGCCTGTTTTTCAAATGGTAAGCTGAAGTTAAAATACATTCATGATACCAAAATACTGTTTGGTATTTTGTGCCAAAACTTTGATTAGTTGTTTGTCCATCAAATGCCTGATAATCAAATGTACTGACTTTTTATTCACTTATTTTAAAACGCTGGCTCTTTGCCAAATCTTATTTTCATATTTTATCTACTTGACATTAATTTGCCTATATTTAATAATGTAAAAAGCATACAATGGAATTGAATTTCTGTTCTAAAAGGTAACTCAAATCCATTCAAATACACAGGAATATGCTTCTAAAAAGCCCAATGGTCAACAATACCAACATCCTCATTGTCACTAAATAGAGGCACTAATAGAGGCACTCAGATTTTGTTGCTTAAAGTTTACAGCCTTTATGTAAAGATCTCTAAAGAGCTCCAAACCTCAGAAATTTCTAGCTTCTTCTGAGGTTCAACTGACATACAGTCTCAGCAAGCTGAGAGATAATTGCCCAAGGTCACTCATGAGCAGCGGTAGGGAAAATCCAATCCAGGGGTTACATGATCTTATAAATGTTTTCATCTCAAGAACACCAAGGAGAAAAAAAAATGTTTTGCAATATGCCAATCCTCAAGTGCATTTATTATTTCAATTTAATAATCATCCACCTAGCAAGAAACCAAAAGGCCCAAATGAAAATAAATGATAGTTATTAGTGAATAATGGTTTGTTCCAGTCTCTGGGCCTGAAATAAAGTAACCTCATCAAAAGTAAATACCAGCACTGGCCCTTAGAAGTCAACAGGTAATGGTAAATAGGGACAAATGGAAAGAAAGAAGAAAAATAGCTTAAATAGTTGGGAGATTGATTTTCATATATTAATAATATATTCCATTTTTCTAGCTCTTTGATTGGCTAGTACAATTATATTAAATATAAGAATTTCTTTCCAATAGATTTTGGTCCTTTATTTTAGATCATAGATGGAATATCACTCAGGAAGAAAAAAAAAGAGAGAGAACTGTTTCTGATCAGTATCACAAATTCTGAGAATGAGAAATGACATTTTTCCATTTCTATAGCCATTATAAGATCTTAGGCATAGCATTAGTTTGGCTTCCTCATATTTCTCTCTGAGAAGTTGCTTTAGTACAGTCAGATGGTTTCAAATGAGATATATCTTTAGAGATATGTCTATAAGAGATTTCTAACAGACATGCTGAGGTGTTGTTTAAGATGTTTCTAATTACGATTACTGTGTAGTTGAGGAAAAAAGATGGACTCCTTTATAGATATGTGATTGTCTGATGCAGGCCAAGGGCAGAAAATAAGCATGGTTTTCATAAAGACTTAGAATCAGGAGCCAGAAATTAGTTATCAATGTGACATCTTTTTTCTTCTTCCCTCATGTAGCCTGTGCCGGCTGCCAAAACTACCTGATTTTTTTCCACTAAATGGCTCTTTGTCTGCTATGTGCCTCCTCCTCCACCCATCCACACAATAAAACCTGGCAAAAAAAAAAAAAAAAAAAATCAGTGGGAATTCTAGAGGTTATATCATTTCTCAAGCCCTAACTCACAACTGTAGAAAATATTAAACCCACTGATAGGACTATATTCAGTTAGGTAAACTGGAAAAGTCAGATATAGTAGGGCATCTAAATACATGCATGTAAGTTATAATACAAAGTATATCCATATAATATACAATTTTAAATTGCATGGACAGATGCGGTGTCTCATGACTATAATACTAACACTCTGCGAGGCCAGGGCAGGTGGATAGCTTGATCTCATGAGTTCGAGACCAGCCTGAGCAAAAGGAAGACCCCCCGTCTCTACTAAAAACTGAGGCAAGAGGATCACTTGAGCCTGAGTTAGAGGTTGCTGTGAGCTGTGATGCCATAGCACTCTACTCAGGGCAACAGCTTGAGACTCTGTCTCTAAAATAAATAAATAAATAAAAATTTAAAAAAATTGCCCATGAACTCTATGGACAATGTGTATAGAATTAAATATATAATAAATTAATTAAAATCAGTACTGTAAGCATATATATTATGTACCTTTAATTGTATTAATATGAAAATGAAAATATTTTTAAGTAAAAATAATTACATGTAAATCATGCAGCAGGTTTTGACAGAGGTTCTTGAACTTGGAGAGGAGGAGTAAGATATGGTTTATACCTCTCCCAGGTAGGGGCTGGCTCACTGTGGGGAATATTGAGGCAGAGATGGGGCCAAGGGTTATCTTTCTTTACCTAACAATGTGAGAACACAGTCTGATTTTTAGTTGGGTGTCCTTGTTTCCCTGAATGACATTGTGGAGGCCTCTCCTACTATACAAGTCTCTGGCGTGGGATCACCTGCTTTAGTTCTTCCTCCTCCCTTGGTGCCGCTATAAGGTGACCCACCTCAGACTCTTACTGCTGTGGCCGTTTACCTGGCAAAAGAAATTTTTCAGAGCAGTTTTGCAAAATCACTCAAGTCTAACCATTATCCACGTTGCTACTCAAACTATGGAGAGGCTCATGCATTCTTAATCAACAGGATGCAGTTAGAAATGACCTTCCATGACTTTCAACACTGGCTCCTTAGAGGCTTTCAGCTTCTGCCGTAGCCTCCAAGAATGCTTGGTCTAGAAGAAGCCAGCTGCTATGTAAGAAGTTCAAGTGCTCTGAGATAGCCGTGCTGTGAGGAAGTCCATGCTAAACATCTAGAGAGACCTGGAGGAGAAAATAAAGATGCCTGATGAGTTCCAACCATTCCTGCCTAGTAAGACTTACGAGTTAAAAGCCATCTTGGACATTCCAGACACAGCTGACCAAACATAGGAAAGAAAGGAGGGATCCAATCAGTGGTAATTACTGAAAACACTAGGCATGTGGTCACAATTGAGCCACCACAGCTAAAGCTCAAATTATCATGGAGCAGACACAAGTCATCTCAACCACACCCTATGCAAACTGCTGATCCACAAAATTGTATTAGGGTGCTTGCTACACAGCCATTGGCAACCAGGACTACTATACAGCTCTCACATTCAAACTTTTTTTTTAGTTTTTTAAGGTATTTATGTATATTTTTGTAGATGGCTGAAGTTGTTTCCGTAATAATTGCTATATAATGTTATTTCACTAAAATAATCTTAATTTCATCCAAATTAGAATTGGTTCTGCTATCATACTGACTTACTTTTTAAAATATAGCTACAAATGATGTGGTCTTGTGCATAACATTAACTCATCTAGATTTTATTTTACTTGCTTTTAGAATGAAATTATTGCAGCCATTTCATAGGACTCCATGGGAATTCAATCAAATAAAATGCACAAACTTTTTTTTACAGTTTCTGACATGTCATAGTTTCTTGACAAATAGTAGCTCTTTGGAATGATAATATTAATACATTTTCATTTTCATTACTGTCCTTCATAAAGCCAGATGTGCACAAATACCTAAAGGAACTATTTCTGACACTATAAAAAATAAATTTGCATTTAATGGAGTAAAATCTGTGGAGAAATTAGATTCTTGCATATGCTTTTAGACCACTTGAAATCGGCTTGAAAAATTCTGTCAGTCATTCCCAAGTATGTCTGCTTGTTCTATTTGAAAGAAATCACTTAACATTTTGAAGTTATCCCATTCTTACTTGAGACATTTGTGAAAAAAATATCTCCCCATGTACAAGAAAAAAGTAAATAAGGATAAATCATAGAATTTTAATCTGTCACACATGTAATAAAAAGAGAAAAATTGTGGAGGATGGAAAGAAGAATCTCACAAATATTTCAATCAAATTATCACCGAGCATAAGTTAGACAGGACTGAGATAATTATCTGCTTAGAAAAGCAATTAAATTAAGCATTTGTATTTTTTTTGTTTCCTTTCTTTCTTTTTTTTAACAGCACTTGCTGCTGTTAGAAAGAAATGATAAGAATATTAATTTTGATAATATGATATTTTAAGATTTACTTTTTGTGGAACGTACATATAGAAATATGAATGCAAAGTGGGAAAGTAAAGCTAAGCGTAATGAATTACTCTCGTGAAACTAAGTCTATCCCTACACAGGCATTCCATTTCACCAGATCTTGATTGGATATTATTATTTTACCTTCCAGTAATAAAATGGTTCCTTTGAAAGAAGTATTATCTTTCAACAGTTCCATCCGTTTTATTGGAAAAGTAGAATCTGTGAATCCTTTCTTGATAACTTCAGGCTGTTCATTGCAACTGATTATTCGTTTTACTTGAGTCCTTCTTCAAGAGGGTGTCAAGGACTTTTATTTTTGTCACAGAAACCATTAATTTGCATTTGAAAGATGAGAAGTTGCGAATAAAGTCTTCAACTAATTATAATCAGTAGCTACATCTCTACGTGGAAGACTGCAGACACAGATGATCTTAGAGAAGTAATGTATCTGTTTTATTCCTCTTTGCATTTTCATCAAAATTATGGAGAATTTTTATTACTCTCTTCCACATCTCATTTTTCAACATTTCCTATCTTTGTTTTACATGTGAAACATACTTGGCTTTCCAAATAGTCAGTATTCTAATTCCCTCTCTTACAATTAACTGCTCTCTTCTTCCTTCTTTTTAACTTTCTTTGTTATTTTACCTTTCTAATCATAAGAAAAAGCATAGGTTAAAAGATGGGCATGAGAAAGATCAGACATGAGTATGCTACATCTGATTTATACTTCAGCAGAAAGTGAGAGAGATTTATTCACTGAATAACTTTAACAACATAGGCATAGTGTACAGTATAAG
This sequence comes from Perodicticus potto, assembly GCA_963574655.1. Taxonomy (NCBI): domain Eukaryota; kingdom Metazoa; phylum Chordata; class Mammalia; order Primates; family Lorisidae; genus Perodicticus; species Perodicticus potto. Next base: position 2,510 of record CAUYRH010121104.1, on the reverse strand, counting down.
TGGCTGGTATTTAAAATCACAATTAGTTTTTATATCAATTATATCTTTGAAAGAAATCTACATTTCATATATAATAGTATTGATAAAAGATAAAGCAAATAGACTCTTTGAAATATCAAAATAAAATTACAAAAGCAAGTCATCTATAAATATGAAAATAGAAAACTGAAACAATATGCAAAAAATAATGTAACAATGAACACAAGCTAGTTATACAAATTCCAGTATAAGAGAGCTAAGTGTATAGTGGTAATAAATACTTATTATATATATATTTTTAAAAATGGTTGTAACAAAATAGATTCATATTTTAAAGGGCAAAACATATAGGAAAAATAATTCATGATAAAAAAATCAAATACATTAATAAAAAGTAAGATTTGATAAGCAGCTCAGATTTTAAGAAAACTTAAAAAATCATAAATATCAATTTACTCAAACTATCCTAAACTTAACCCAGAACCTCTATTTTATATGTTGTGTATTAATAAATATGCAGAAGTATTTTGGATCATAACAGAATTTTTTTTTTTTATGAGAAAGAGTCTCATTTTGTCACCCTGGGTAGAGTGCTACGAGGTCAGCCTAGCTCACAGGAACCTCAAACTCCTGGGCTCAAGGAATCCACTTGCCTCGGCCTTCTGAGTAGCTGGGACTACAGACACCTGTCACTATGCCAGGCTAATTTTTGCATTTTTAGTAGAGATGAGGTCTTGCTCTTGCTCAGGCTGCTCCAGAACTTCTGAGCTCACAGGATCCACCTGCCTTGGCCTCCCACAGTGCTACGAATACAGAGTGCGAGCCACCTGTGCCCAACCCAGAATTTAATTTTTGACATTTTTAAAGAGTAGTAGATGCAAAGTAATTGTTTAATTAAATTACAAAAATCAAAACACAAAAAAGTTCAAGTGCATTTCTGAATGTTAAAGTAGGTAAGATTTTAAAGTTGATTCTATATAATAAATTATCCATCAATATCAGCATATATTTTCTATTGGAAATATACCAAAAGAGAGTTTGAATCTAATGTTTGATAATGCCGTAAAATATTCTTTAGTTGTGATAACCTGTTCTAAGAATATGCTAATAGCATTTGACCAACATATTCAGGTCAGAAGTGCCTCTAACTTCAATTATCATGAAAGAAATTTAAGTCAATCCCAGACCTCTGGATTTTACAGTCTAATTTTCATTAAATGAACTTTTTAAAAACAATCATTTTTTCCTCTCACAGTACTTTATAGAGTCCCCCTAAACATTCATAAGCAAAATAACAACTGCAAGAAAAGACATATTCAGACGTTGATTTATTTCTTATCTTTGGAATTAGTTTGGCTAAGTCAACAACCAATGAGCATGAGGACTATTGCAATAATAGATAATTCAACTATTTCCCTTGGAAATAGAAATGAGACTAATAATAGTATGCAATAACAATAATGAATTTTTTAGCATTTCATGATGACCTGATGACAATTACCCCAGGCTGAAAACAGGATTACAAGAAAGAATATTAAGCAAGATGTTCCCTGAAATTATAAATGAAATATTCTCTCTTACATATGTACCACTAGTACCATTTCTTTGATGCATAATAATAGAAAGATCATTCTAATCACTCCAATTAAATTTTTGGTTATTGGAAGTATGTATTAGAAATTTATATATATATATTATATATATATATATATTCTCTTTTGCTATATCTGAAATCTTATTTTTTATCTGTAAGTCAGGGAGAAATCTTCTTTCTCACAACTCAGAAAGAAATCACCTAATATCTGACAATGGATTAAGCCATCTTTAAATTTGGCTTTTTTAAGTGTAAAATTAAGGATGTATAATTTTTATCCTAGAAGTTGAGTTAGTATCAAAAAACAACTAATTTTAAATGCCTAATGTGTAATAATATTGCTCATCTCATGCCATTACATTTGTTTAAAAATAGGTATCTTCTATTTTCAATAAAATTGATGTCAACTATGCAGTTCCCTAAATTGTAATAACTTCATTAAACAGCAGGTGGTTTTAGAGCATGATCATTCCAAGCACTGTTAAAAATAATTGATGGAAATCTGTTTCAGTAGCATTAATTTATATTCTTCAAACAGAACCTGTACTATGCATGATTATAGCAATCTTTAATATTATGAAACTCCGTAGAACATTTTATATATATATACTTTTAAAATATATATGTGGAGATATATATATATATATATACACACACACATACACACAAACATATATTTCCTCCCATCCTGACTGAACTTTAAAATAGATAATAGATAATGAAAAATGTAAGCTGACTTTAACAGTTTGGGTAATTAATGTCTAATGTGTCACCTAAATCTTAGCCAATATTTGTCTTTTTTTTTTTTTTGAGACAGAGCCTCAAGCTGTCACCCTGGATAGAGTGCCGTGGCATCACAGCTCACAGCAACCTCCAATTCCTGGGCTCAAGCGAGTCTCCTGCCTCCGCCTCCCAAGTAGCTGGGACTACAGGTGCC
>CAUYRH010121103.1:0-34702 GCA_963574655.1 Perodicticus potto | reverse complement strand
CAACAATGATGGCTGCAACCAAAAAATGGCCAGGAGTTGTGGTGGGCGCCTGTAGTCCCAGCTACTTGGGAGGTGGAGGCAGGAGACTCGCTTGAGCCCAGAAGTTGGAGGTTGCTGTGAGCTGTGATGCCACAGCACTCTCTCCAGGGTGACAGCTTGAGGCTCTGTCTCAAAACAAACAAACAAACAAACAAACAAAAAAAACACAGATATGTTAAAAAAAAATCTCAAATGCCATTGAAAGGTAAATTCAATTCAAAGGCAATGGAAAAGTACCTTTGGAATGTGTGTGTTCTATGTGAAGTACACAAAAGATTATTCCAGCAAAGGCGATTTGGAGGTGCTGATAATGCTACTGGTGTTCAGGTTGCCTTGGTGTCCTTCCTCAGCTTCTAGGAAAGTCACCTGATAGATAGCACCTAGCAGGAGCCAGCTCACCGTTTGGCTATAAGACCCCTCCGACCTGCTGTTCTAGCTCTGACCCCAGAGAGAGAGAGAGAGAGAGAGAGAGAGCGAGCTTCCTGTTCCCTCTAGCCTGAGGACACCTTTTGCTTCCTCCCCATCCCAGTTTTCTCTGCTGGGTAGCAGTGTCCAATCTGCTCCATCGGGAGTGACAAATCAACTTTGTGATTCTGCTCACACAGATTTCCTGAGATAAATACTTAAACATGACCAAATTTTCTGAGCCTCCTTGCCTGCAGTTTTTCCAAAGCTCCTGTTTGACCACCTCAGGCCCCTTTTGGAGTGGGCTGCAAAAGAATCTTATGCCCAGCAGACCAGTGGTCAGAAGGGATTGCAAGGCAGAGGGATCCTCTGAATCCTTGCTAAAGGGTGTTGGCAGAAAGCAGCTAGTGGTTAGATAGTGACTCAGCAAGTAAGTTCAGAGAAAGACTTGAAGTAAAAAAAAAAAAGAAGAAAAAGGAGTCATTATCCAAAAGATGTGCACTGATGTGGTTACTCAAAGGTTGTTATTGAACTATTGGGATGCCTCAGCACTGTTGTGTTATGGAAAGAATGTGTGTTGTGGAAGCTCCAAGCTCCAGGCTGGTAGTCCTTGGAGATGGGGCCTTATGATGTAATTAGAGTTAGATGAGGTCATGAGGGTGGGGCCTTCGCAATGGCATCAGCACCCTTATAAAATGAGGAAGAGAGGGTGAGAATTTTCTCCCTCCACCCCTGTGAGAGTACAGAGGAAAGGCCTTATGGGTCTTTGAGAAGGCCATTGAGAAGGCCGCTGTCTACAAGCCAGCAAGAGAGCCTTCACCAGAAACTGAATTGGTAGCACCTTGGCCTTAGACTCCCCGGCCTCCAAAGCCATGAGAAATAAATGTCATTCAAGCCAACCATTTATGGTATTTTGTTATGGCAGCCTGGGAAGACTAAAGATGTGTTGCTATATAGCTGTTGCCCCACCAACACCCAATAACCTTCCCTGGGGGTTGCACAGACATCCCACAATCTAGCACTAAGGGTTAAAGCCTAGCCACCAGGGCCTCTTCAGCTCTGCTCCAGCCCTACAGATAGCAAGTACTTGGAGGAGTTGGCTGTGCTGCACCAATTGTTAAATATTTGGAGTAATGCTGAGGTATATTAAAAAAAAGAAAAGCCGGGTGGTGCCTGTGGCTCAGTGAGTAGGGTGCCAGCCCCATATACCAAGGGTGGCAGGTTCAAACCCAGCCCCAGCCAAACTGCAACAAAAATATAACCAGGCACTGTGGCAGGCACCTGTAGTCCCAGCTACTTGGGAGGCTGAGGCAAGAGAATCACCTAAGCCCAAGAGCTGGAGGTTGCTGTGAGCTGTGACGCTACGGCACTTACCGAGGGTGACAAAGTGAGACTCTGTCTCTAAAAAAAAAAAAAAAAACAAGAATAGCCTCCAAATTCTTTGACACTCTTCTCATTGACAGATGGGGTCCGTGTCTCTTGTTTTTGATGTTGGGGTGGCATACGATGTCTTTACCCAAGAGGGCATGGGGGCGGTGCTGCTCTGTGAGCCCTGACACTAACTCGCAGAAAGTGATGCAGCATCTTCCTTGTCCACTGGAAGAGCATGGAGTGGGGAGTTGCCTCATACAGAGTCCAGCTACCCTGAGGCTGCCATGCTGGACATTCCACATGTAGGAACTCCAGGGACAGTCTCAATGGGGCCGAGCCTCCCAGCCATCTCATCCAGGTGCCCAACATGTGAGTGAAAGCATCCAGATGATTCTAGCCCCTGACGCAGAGGTATCCAAACCTTCAGGCCTTCCCAACGGAGTCCCCAGACTTGCTGGAGCAGAGACGAGGAAGACTCAGTCCCGGCTGAGTTCCTAACCTACAGAGTCTGTGAGTGTTATAAAGCGATGTTTTCATACCACTAGCTTGGAGGTTATTTGAAGTGCTACAGTTATAATTGGGACCCCACTGAGTATTGAAAGGTAAGGAAACTGAGGCTGAAAGGGAGAGAAAGAAAACAAGTGAACAGGTCATTGTCGGAGCCTGAACAGGGCAGAGCCAGAACCTTCTCCCATCTGTGGGAGCTCAGAACCCTCATTGCTCCTACCCCTAATGGGCCCACGCCTGGGTGTGTCCTCTTCCCAATTTAAGAGGAAGTTTGCAAGTAGAGCATGTTCAGAGGCTCCAAATCAAGCTCTAGGGGGATAGTTGAAGGATTGGGGACATTGGGCTTTGACGACATCTTAGGGGAATTTGTGGGCCTTTTTTAGATACTCAAAATGTTGTTACAGGGTGAGAATAAACATATGGTCCTAGAGGGCGGAGTCAAGAGTAATGGGCCTAATTGTTATTTTGGTTCAGTTAAAGGAAGACTCTATTGATCACATGGATGGAAAAATACTAGGCTGTCCAAGGAGGCAATGAGTTCTCATCTTTGGAGGCAGCCAAGTGTACACCAAGTATACCCCAAGTACACCAAGCTGGAGGGTAGTCAAGCCACAGGCCAGAATACGACTAGATGACTTTTAAAGCCCCTGCAAACTGAGATATGGGGATTTAGGCTATAAATTAGAAGGTAAGTAGAAACTGATCTAATTTACAAGGTCATCCCCAGGGGTACCGTGCACGGAGTCCTCCCACACATGTGCTTACGCTTGACTGCTCCCCAAAGCTCTGTTTCTGACAAATTAAATTGATCTTAATCTGGTCACTGCTAAAAATCAAAAGATATTTTGGTGTGAATACAATTCTTTATTATTCTTAAAACCACAGCAAGGGCAACTCAGCATCTCCAGGTATCTGGTCTTGGTTGCTGGTGGGTCAGCGTAAGAAACATTCAGAGGCCTTGGCCATGTCCCTATGACATGGAAGGCAAGGGAAGTGGATATGCTTAGTTCCTGGGGAAGCCTGAGCCTCCAGGGACACCATGTCCTTAGGTCAGGCCATGCATTTGTAGCTTACTGAAGTATTAGGACCATGAGGGAGTTTTTCTTCTATCTAGAGCCTAACAATTTCAGATGAGGGTAGTGACTGATGAACGATTAATGGCACCCTGATTGGGATGGATATGTGTGTCCTTTCTCAGCTGCCCACAAGCGTGTGCTCTAAAGCAAAGGGTCCCTCACATCCTACACATAGGCTCCTGATAGAGAAGCGGGGCCAGGCTATCTGTATGGCCTGTGTCAGGGGATTCTGTGACCAGTCAAGCTCAGGACACGCCTGTCTACGGAGGGAGAAATGGCCATGAGCCCTTCCTGCTAAGGTATCTGTCTGGCCAGGTGAACACAAAGGTCAGCGTTGTGCACACACCTGGAAACGACCTGGAAGGAAGGTGGAAAGGGGACTCCCAGGCTAGTCCCTACCTCTGGATCAGAAATACCAGCAGGAAAGCCCTGGAAACTAGGAAATAGAAGGCTGAAAGGCTGGCTGTGGTCCCCCAACCCTGACCCCTGTCCATGGCCAAGGTCCAGCAGGCATGGCCTGGAACTCTGGCTTCTTGGCCACTGTTCTTGTTCTTGTGTGCCTCAGGGGTCGCTGCCCACCAGGCTCAGCAGGGCGTTCTTGTAGTCACCACTGGTGTCTCCCTGAGGGCAAGAGGGACATGAAGGTTAGGAGGGGGCATTGGTGCTCGGCCAGCTCTTCAGAGCAGCTGCTGCTGTTACTACTAAGAGATATGCTGCTTTGTAGGACCTGGCCTGTCCCTCCAAGGGCTCCTGAGCCTCAGTCTCCACACTGTGTCATGCCTCTTTCCTTGCTTTTCATCCCAGGCTAATCTTCGTATCCACTTCTGCTTCTCACACCAACTCTGTGGGAGATCAATGTGGAAAATGAATCACAGAAACAGCTCTGCTCTGAAACAAGGAGGGTGTGTGGGAGGCTCCCTAACCCCGTCAGCTGCCTCAGGGTTCTTCCCCAGGTTTATCTGGAAGCCGGGTGCACCCGACCATACATTTATACACTCAATAAACACACAGACCTGGACGTGGCTCTGTCATGCACTGAGTACGTGGCCGAGGCAAGTCCCTTGCCTCTTTGAGGCTCATCTATACAGTGATGCCGATGATGCCATGGCCCTTGCTGAGATGTGGTTTTGGGAAAAGTGCCAGGAGAAAGGTGAGCTGGCCTGCCCAGCTGCTGGCTCACGTCAGGTCTGCAGAGCTCAGCTCCAATGAGATGGAACCCACGGGTTTGAGGCTGAGCCCTGCTTTATCTGTTGGGACTAGCTAGTTAGGATCTGCAGAGAAAGCCAGGGGGACTGAATGAGTCCAAAGGGAATCCAGCTGCCCTTTTATGTGGTTGAGAACAAGGGGTCCAAGAGGGGAATGGGTTCACCAAAGGCACTCATCCAAGGCCAGGCAGTCAGGAAGCCATCAGCTGAGGCCACCTCCACTTTTCTGTGTGCTAGACCAGTTTAGGTCTCATGGGAATTGTCTATTCCTTGACAATTTAACACAATTTGCCCAAAATCTTGCCGTAGATTTTAAACTATATTTTAATTGTATTTTTTTTCTATTTTAAAGTCCGTTTTTGTAAGAAAAAAATATTAATTTTTTTGGCTCGGTGCCTGTAGCACAGTGGTTACGGCGCCAGCCACATACATCGAGGCTGGCAGGTTTGAACCCAGCCTGGGCCAGCTGGGCAACAATGACATCTACAACAGAAAAATAGCCGGGCATTGTGGTGGGCGCCTGTGGTCCCAGCTACTTGGGAGGCTGAGGCAAGAGAACTGCTTAAGCCCAGGAGTTTGAGGTTGCTGTGAGCTGTGATGCTACAGTTTTCTACTGAGGGTGACATAGTGAGACTCTGTCTCCAAAAAAAAAAAACAAAACAAGAATTAATTTTGTCTACTTTTTCAAATGTGTGAGTTATACATGGAATTTGTATACATTTTCCTATTAATTTCTTTTTAGGAGTTATAATGTATATACTCATGTCGGGGATAGTTTTTGCTTTGATGGCATCTATGGAGAGTGGTTTATACTGAAAAGAAAATCTTTGGCCAGCTTACTCGTTATGTCAACTGAATTTTCTTAAGTGACAACATTAGGCAATATTCCAGAGGGTGAACTTCATGTATCTCTATAAATTTCTCTGATGCTGTGAGTAATATGTGGTTGAACGGACGCCTGACAGTCAGCAGGTACCGCCTGTGGCTGACACAGCAACGGCCCTGGGCTGGCATGTGCCCACCCCTCCTGCCTCCCACTGAGACTGGAAAAGAGCCTAACGCAGACCCAGAAATTTCTCCAGGCCTCCCCTCAGCCCTGCTGACCTGCTGCCCCATCTTGAAATAGCTCAAAGCAGAATTGTCTTTTAAACATACTGTCAGCTATGTGTTTCTCATGCAGTTTATCATGGTAGACATTTGGAGGAGAACTAGAGACTTGACTTAGCAGCCAAGGGAGACTTGGGGGTCTATTTTTCATAATTTGACTTCGGCTAATGAAATTGTCAAGGTTTCCATTGGCGTACGTCACCAGATGAGCTATTTCTTTTGAAATGTCAGCAGCATGATAATCACTCTGGATTTTGAAGGCTCCGGAGCATTTGCTAATCGGAATCTGATTAGGCAATCCATCGGAGCCCATCTGATTTATCTCCTCAAGGCTTTGCTGCCAGGGCTACTTAATTCTGGACTAGAGTGGAGGGCCTAGATTCCTACCAAATTGCGTGCTCTCATTGACTCTTCTGGCCTGGTCCTTTCTGCAAGGATTTAGTGTATTTTTGAAGGGGTAACCGTTACTCAGATGCAGAGCCGGCGTTCTGGGTGAGGCAGAGAGGGGCCTTTGTGCTGGGTCCATGGGTGCCTGCTCCTCCCTCCACCAATCTCCAGACACACTGATTTCCTTGCTGTTCCCTTAACATACCGCGCAGAAATGAGCACAAGCGTGTGGTGCCCACTGGGAGGAGAGAGGCGCACGTGGCTCTGGCCACGGCATCCAGGGCTCCCAGGAACATCCTGTGAAAAGTGGGGCTCAGGCTCACCGTGATCAAGCTGCTGAGGGTCCTGCCGTACATCTTCTTGAACTGACACTTGATAAGGTTTAAGTCAATCTCACTCCTTGAAACAATGTTCCTTATCAGGGTCCCATCACGTGTCCCTGCTCCCTGGACAAGAAAGTGGCAATCAACGACCCTGCCTCGCCTCTCCTGGCCATCTCTAGTGCTGGGCAGATCTCTGTGGTTAGTGGTCAGGTCCTGGGGCTTTTAGAGGGACGGAGATGCAGGAGGAGCCTCTGCTCCAGTGAGGGGAGGCAGGCTGGGGACTGCTCTGGGGGCTCAGGGGCTCCATCCCCTAATCTCCTCTCACTCACTGTCCAGGCCAAATGCCCCAAACCGTAGTGTGTGTTGGGTTTGCCTCATCGGATTCTAGACACAAAATGCTCGCAGCTCCAGGGATAGTACGTCCTCTCAGAGCAGCGATAGCATCAGTTAACCTAACCGCCGGCTCATAGGCAGGGCCTTCCTGCTCACGTCCAGCCCGACCAGTCTCATGTCAGCTGGAGCCACATGGCCCGGGGAATCCTATACCCTCTCTCGTTTCTGGGGCAGATGTGGCCACAGGGTAGAGACCAGAGTTTCTGGCATGGATCTTAATTGTAGGGGGTATCAGCGACCATAAGTCAGAGAAGATAGCCATGGACTTTAGTCCCAGGGAATTCATTTTACTTTCTTTTTTTGAGACAGAGTCTCACTTTGGTGCCCTCAGTAGAGTGCTTTGGCATCACAGCTCACAGCAACGTCCAACTCCTGGGCTTAAGCGATTCTCTTGCCTCAGCCTCCCATGTAGATGGGACTATAGGCGCCCAGCATTTTTGTTGTTGTTGTTATTGCAGTTGTCATTGCTGTTTTTAGCTTGCTGGGGCCAGGATTGAACCCACCACCCTCGGTATATGGAGCCGGTGCCCTATCCACAGAGCTACAGGTGCCGCCCTCATTTTACTTTCTATCTTCCAGTTTGCTACCAGATAGCAGAAATTCCATCTGATATCAGGGGCTTGGGCATCTGCTTTTGTGGTTAGTGCAGACTTTTGGGTAACAGGCAAAGCAAGGGTGGTACCCCTGGCACATGCAGGAAAGCTGAGCTGCTGTGAGTGGCTGAACTTGCCCTGCCTGTGATCCCTAGTAACAAACTTGCTCTCTTGAAAAGGTCAAGGGACACAGTGAGAAGGGACCAAATTGGTTGAAGTCAAGGTTCTGCCACTTAGCCCCTGCATGACCTTGAACTTAAGCCTTGCTTTTATCACCTCTAGGATGGCAGTTAAGACACAGTCTCACAGGACTGTTGTAAAAATTCAGTGCCGTGAACACCCATGAGTGTGCCTGCTCCAGTTCCCTTCCCCAAACTCAGCTTGCCCTCTGAGAACTAAAACCTTTCTGACTCATAGCAGGTTGAGATAATAGAAGACCCCAGGATTGAGGATGGTCTCCTCGGCTTTGCAGTTGGTGACATGTGTGGGGGGACAGGTCAGGGGGCAGACATCAGGACAGTTACCTTCATGGCGTAGTAAAGTCTCTCTGCAAAGTAGCTGTGGAGGTTCCGGGTGCATTTCACTGGCAAACAGGAGAACTCTGTTAGTGCTTGGAGGTTGTTGGTGGCTTTGCACACTTTCTTTACTTATGCTTTGGCTTGGAGTTAGCACTCTGCAAGGCCTGGTGTATTCTTTGTGCCCTGCTGTGCCTTTGTCAGACGGGGTGGGCCGGGAAGGTCCAAAGCCCCAGAGCAAGCAGGCAAAAACGAGAGATGCCCTGGGGCCCCTGGGATGCTTCTGAAGACAGCAGCTCAGGCCCATTCGAGGACAACTCAGAGCATGGGAGCCCCTGAGTTTCACACCCAGACACAGCTCCTCCCAGAATCCAACCCCTCAGCCCCGCAGAGGTGCCATGGTGTGGTGGCGTGAGTCCACGCACTGAGCTCTTACCGACGGTGAGCATAGCCTCCTCCAGTGAGCCGTGGGTTTCGCTCTTGATGCTGTCCTCAATGCTCTTATTGGCGATTTTCTCATATTCCTCAAACACTGTAGAGAGAGGACTCTGCTTTGGGGATACTCAGACCTCTGCACGACACCCCCCATATTCTTGGATTAGAAACTGCACATCCATGTGCTGCCCTGACCTCCCACTTGGAGACCAGGGAAAGAGCCCGTGGCGCCCTGATTCTCTCCCCAGCTCCAAACTCGGCAGGGCTGTAGCATGAAGGAAGAGGCTGCAAGCCAGGGCGCCCTGGGCCCCTTTCCCCGGTACCTCTCAGCAGGTGCGTGGCACTGCGAGTGCACAGGATGGTGATGAATTTCATCTCATCAGTTCCGCGGATCTTCTCGCCTGCCGCATACAGATCCTAGCATTGGGACACCATGACAAGCCAGGGAGAGAGTAAGAAGGTGAGGGACGGGGACCCAGAAATCCAGTCTTGGGGCTGGCAGTCAGCCTCTGGACACTCTGCCAGGCAGCAGTGTCCTCTGCCTGGCCATCTCGTCTTCCTCCAATAGCTCTGGCTGAAAACTTCTTCTCCATACTGGGTCACAAGCTGCTCTAGGAGCTGTGCCCGTCCCCAGCTTTCCTCTGCCTCTGGGAAACACTGGTTACCAAGTGCTCTGCCAGCAGGCTGGACACACAGGCTGGCCTACAGAGGTCTGGACACACAGGCCTGGCCCTGAGCCCCAGTGTTCCCAGTTAGTGGCTGTTCCTGCCAGGAAGGAGCTCCAGCACCCCCACCCCAAGTCCTGCTCCTTCTCTTAGAGTTTCCTCCTCAGACACTAGAGGGGAAAGCCAGGTGGGTCCCGGCTTTATGTCAAACAATGTTCCCATGGGCAGAGGGGCTGAGGCCAATGGCAGGGGGAGAGGCCATGTGGCCAATGGGCACAGCTTCACCTGTGCATCTTGGAGGGCCAGTCCTGGGTCCACGAAGCTGCTCACATCATCTCTGCTGCCCTAGGAACAGGGGAGGTGGCTCTGTAAGGCAGGCTGACCAAGCAGAAGAGCTGGGGCTGAGGGGAGGGCGCAGGCTTGGAGAGCAGGCAGGGTTCTGCTCCTTTTTGGCCATGGGTCTTTCAGGAAGCCAGTTATTCCCTCCAAACCTCAGTTTTCTCGTCTATACAATGTGGGTAGTCAGGGCTGTCTCACAGGAAATGGGCGACTCGGTGAGTTAAGGCAAGCGTGGCCTGGCACAGGCCTACATCAGGGACCTGCTCTCTTCCTACTTCCAGGGTGTCTTCGTGTGGCTGAAGTCAGGACAGGTGAAGGGCCTCTGCTGTTGGGACCCTCCAACCATGCTGAAGTGCACCCACTGAGCCCAGGCCTCTGGGGCTGTCTCATGTTCCTGCCCTGGCCCAGCAGCTCTGCTCCAGGGCTGGTCCCTCGGGTGGGGCTGTCAGGATGCCCGGGGCTGAGATACCTGCAGGAGGCACACCAGGATCCTCTCCAGGTAGCCACTTGTGTCTGCTTTGATGTCCTCCTCCAGGCTGGACCCGTAATCTGCGGGGAACCAGGACCATGAGGCATAGGCAGAGACCCGGGGTCTTCCAGGGCCTGTTGTCCTCTACCCAGCCCTGTTTCCCGCCCTTATCCTGATTAAAGCCTTCTAGGAAAGACACATCCTTGACACCGGGTGTGGTGGAATGCCTGCGTGTCCATATGGCAGCTGTTTGTTACCTGGGTGGTCATTCAAACCTAAGGTGATGTGGATGCCCAACTGAGCTCAATGTACAGAGGTGGGCCAGGTCACAGAGCCAGATTCAGCTCTCTGGTCAAGTTCTATTTCGTCTTGAGGTTTAGCAAAATCAAAGCCTTTGGTCAAACCCCCCACCAGGTTTACACCATGGAGGATGTGTGCTATAAGTATGTCACCACCTCCCCTACAACAGGGACTGGCAGATGTCTTTCTGCAGTCCCCTGGTTCAACTTGTGTCCAGCCAGCAAGGGGCCAGTCTTGTCAACTGATGACACAGCCTGTGGCCCTCAAGGGCAGAGAGTTTAGTTGGGCACACACCTTTCTCCCCAGCAACTGGTGAGCTTACAGATTGGGTCTGAGTCACGTCCAGCTTCACCGTCAGGCACTTAGCGCCCGTGGGTGGAAAAGGCTCCAGACTGTTCTTTCAGATCAGGGCTTGACTCTTGCCCCCTGCCAGGCTACCAGAGCTTGTGGCCACCCCCAAGGGGCTCTTTACCTCAGGCCCATGCATCCCTGCCCCTTTGCAGCCCCCTTACCCTCCTCATATGCCTTCATTATCTCCCGCAGCTGGTTCTTGGTCCGAGAGGCCAGAATCTCAATGATGACGCCCTCCTTGGTTCCTAAGCCCTGTGGATAGAAACCTCTGTGTGCTGGAGCTTCTGGATGTGGCCCCCTGCTCTGTTCACACCCTCTTTTGTTAAGAGCCCTGAGCCTCAGGGAGGACCTTCTCTGATGGGGGCTTTTGCTGGAGGATGTTATGGGGAAATCACAGGGTGGTCTTCAGCAATGGACACTGCAGGTAAGTGCCATGGTGGGAAGCTCTATGCCAGCTCCCCATCCCTGACTGGGTGGTTTCTGACAGGTCACTAAGGAGCCCATCTGTGGATGGGGGTATTAAGCTGACCCCACCCTGAAGGTGCTTTAGAGACCATGATTGGAGATGTGGATGTCCACACAGGACGTGTTCTTTCAATAGAAATAATCACTGTTACTGGGTCCCCATTCTGTCCTTTTTTTTTTTTTTTTAAGACTGAGTCTCACTATGTCGCCCTCAGTAGAGTGCTGTGGTGTCACAGCTCACAGCAACCTCAATCTCTTGGGCTTAAGTGATTCTCTTGCCTCAGTCTCCCAAGCAGCTGGGACTACAGGCACCCTCCACAACACCTGGCTGTTTTTTGGTTGTAGTTGTCACTGTTGTTGGCAGGCCTGGGCTGGATTTGAACCCGCCAGCTTCAGTGTATGTGGCTGGTGCCCTAGCTGCTGAGCTACAGGTGCCAAGCCTCCATTTTGTCTTAATCTACAAAACCAAAAGGAGTGGCAGGAAGGAAAGAGAAGCCCAAGGGGCCTGCATGGGATGGCAGGAGCAGTTTCCAATTCCTCTGCACTCTGATCTTGTGAGATTCTGAGAGGTTATGGTTTTGGCTTCATCACAGCTGTTGGACATGTCAGGCAGGGTCAGAGCATCCTGGTTGGGCAGCAGTCTCAGTAGCAGGCTGCAAGCTCTGTAGGCCCAGATGGTCCTCAGGGGAGCCCAGAGCTGCCAGTGCCTGGACCCTCAAGCCCCCAGCTATTGGGACTGTTTCTGTCCCACCCCTGCCCCACCTGCCCAGTTACCTTCATGGCATCGTGCAGCTCCTTGGCCTCGTATCTGTATGGTGGGTACATGAGGGCCACGATAAGCCTCTCAAACTTGCCACTCAGCTCCGACTTCAAGGTCTCGGTGAGATCCTGATGTGGGAAAAAGAGAGGTGGTGACATCCTGTAAGCCAGGCATGTAGGCAGCCAGGCGGCAGCCAGGCTGAGGCTGGATTTCGAGGGGGCCCTGCCGTGCACTCCTGGGGATTTCTTGGGATGGCTCTTCCTTCACTCTGAGCATCAATGTCCTCAATTGTTAAACAGAGACTAGGTGCCCCCACTTTCTCCCACTGCTCAGGGGATTGATGGACAGGTGTATGCCACGCATCTCAGCACTCGATGTAGTGATGGGCATGTCATAAGCCCTCCAACAAAATAAAATTGCCATTTGTCACCAGACTGCAAGCTCTGAGGTGACATCGCCATTAAATGCCTGTCACTTGGCCCACAGGTGCTCAGTGAATGAATGCAAGGATGAATTAGGATCTGTTTCATGTGTGTCTCCTTCTGAGGGCTTATGGCTGTACGGGGAGCCACAGGGCCATGCCCCAGGAGGTTCACAGAGCAGCAGGGAGGTCAAGGTCTTTGCCAGGCTTAGATATAAATCCCAGCCTTGTTGCTTATGGGCTCTGGGATCAGGGGCAACTTCCAACCTCAGAGTCCCAGATTGCTAAATGCAGAGAATAAAGCATAGCCCTGAGGACTAAGAGAGAGAGAGACTGACTATAAAATGCACATGGGTTTCTCCAAGGGAATATTTGGGTTTCATCACTGATCTTCCTTCCTTGAACCTCCAAACTGATGATTTGAGCCAATGGAGGCTTCCAGGTGACTATGGCTATGCATTTATTCCTGTGTTTACTGAGAACCCCCACATATCAGGCTCTGCCCTAGTGGTGGGGGGACAGTTGGGAGGAGAAACAGCGGGTCCAGCCTACTTTCCCCCTGCCCTGAGTCTTCAGGGGCAGAAAGGACAGGATGTGAGCACATGAGGAGAGTGCCCAGGCCACAGCACAGAAGAAAGACTGAGAGAAAGGCCTGTGCGTCTGGTTGGGGGAAAGAGAAGGGTGGACGAGGCTCAGGGAGCAGGACGACCAAAGCCTGGGGGCAGTGAAATGGCTCCCCCAGGGGCCCCGGGGACAAACATGAAGGAGCACAGTGAGGGAGAAGGGGAGACAGGACAGGGAGGTGGGGCCAGGCCACTGGAGGCTGGCATCAGGCCAGGTCTCTGGGCAGCTATAAACAGGGCTGCCAGATAAAACACAGGATGGCCAATTAGGTTGGAATTTCAGATACATAAAGAAGACTTGTTTTTGGTGTAAGCAGGTCCCATGTGCCCATGTTACCGGTGGGCTGGCTTAGAGCAAGGCCTGGTCCAGGTGGAGCTGTGTCCCAGGCTGTTTCCCGCTAGCCGCCCTCAGGTCCCCAGAGCTCCCTCACCTTGCCGTACTGAGCCTTGAAGGTCTTGGCGATCTGCTGCCGCTGTGTGTTGCTTCTCCTGGTAAGTACATCGAGGATGACCTGCTCGTTGGTCCCTGTGGGGTACACAGTGTGAGCACCCCCACTACTTCCAGGGCACTGGGTAGGGCTGGGGGCGGGGGGAAGGCAGCTGCTTGGTGGCTGAGCAGCAGGGACAGGCCACCTGGATAGCTCCAGACACCAGATCATTTTCGCAGTGTGAACAACACACTTAGGAAATCCACCTGCCCATTTCCCATATCACCTGCACCCACACAGTGCTGGAGTGGGGCCAGGTCCAGCCTCACGGTCATAGACTCCGAGGACCAGGTGGCTCTGGACATCACCCCTGGGGCTTTGGGACCTGGACGAGTGAGATCTCCTGCCCTCGCCTCCTTTGCATTGGGCATAGCAGGAGCAGTCAGGACTAAAGGTCCAAACTCTGGATCCGGGGCCTGGCCTGGCTCCTCCTCTCCCTGAGTCTCCATTTTTTCTCATTTGGGAAGTGGAGAAAATGGCAAAGATTTCACAGAAAGCAAAGGACGTAAAAATGTTGCATAGGCTTGTCTAGCAATGGTAGTCCCATTAATGCCCAAATTCATCAGGCAGAGCCAGCAATAGGGTAAATCCCACCTGGGGTTAGATCAGGGCAGGGACATTTAAATCTGGGATGTGGAGGGTGGCCAGGTGCATGGGACAAGGGGCCCTGGATCAGTCATATAGAACTCATCTCCATGCCTCCATGCCACACACTGTACCAGCACCATCCCATTAGGTATTGACGGTGACACATAGGGTTCAGTGTTGTGTGGACATTTTATCACTGAGAAAGTTCAGACTGATGGTGGAAGTCACTTGCACAAGGACAGACAGCAGATGCTGACCACTGCTGGGGACGCTGGGGCCTGTGTGATTTTCTGGGTAGTGGAGTGAGTCTTAGAGCATTTTAGGGACATGCTAACACTCTGGCTGTCCCTCATCACCTACTTTCCAATGCCGTGAGTGAAGGGGTCTGTGAAGCCCCAGAGAGGCCCAGCCCTCCCATGGCCAGACCAGGGATGCCTACTCACCGATCCCCTTCATGGCTTTGTAGAGGGTCTCTGCGTCAGGTTCTGGGTTGAAGTGGGAGCTGCCCTTCACGGTGACACCCTCTTGTTCAACCTGCAAGAAAGCCGGGCCTGTTCAAAGCTGGGAGGGGCTGGGAAGGCATGAGCACCTTCCCTGGGCTCTGAGATCAGCAGACTCTTACAGGCACCAGTACAGACTTCTAGCTCCTTGGCCAACAGGCTGGAGCGGTCTCGCCAGAGGGTGGGAAGAAGCCAAACAACCTCCTCTGTCCCTGCCCTGACACTGGGGGTAGGGAAGAACCATCTTAGACAACAGGAAGGGACAGACCCTCCCGAAGCTAAGAGAAAAACGAGCCCTGAGTAAAGGCTTCCTGCAGCTAAATGTGCTGCCTTGAGGGTGTGAAGACGAGTTGGGAGGCTTCTGTTTCTGAGGAATGGTTTGTGCCCAGTTTGCCCTCTTCCTCAGGAGTGGAGACTTACAAGAACTTAGGAGGGAAGCCCAGCTGAGCATCTTGACAGCTCAGGTGTTTGCCAATCCACAGGCTCACAGGGCTCAGAGGGTTAGATTCAGAAAGAACTGCAGGATGCTCTGCAGACGGCGAAATAAAACGGATAATCACAGTACTTGGGCCCTTGACTTCCAAGCCTCCAATTCAAGGCTTGCCTGAGGAATCTTTAAACTTATGCCCTGTGGAATTTGTTAGATGCTCAAGATAGGTGGTCCCTTATTAAATATGTTTTGGGTGAGGGATGGTAGAGGGTGTAGAGGCATCAGAGGAGGGCATTGAATTAGAGGAAATAAGATTTTAGTCTCATTGAGTCTGGTCTACCATTCACCTGTGCACCTATCCCCTCCATTACCCCCACCACCATGTACTTTCTCAATTACCCACTCATCCACCGATCAACCTGTCTATCCATCCACCCAACCATCCATCCATCCAAACCCTGGGTTAGACTCTGAAAATACAGAACAGATTCCTGTCTATGGTATAATCTGTAAGGATTTTTCCTCTGAGTAAGAGGTAAATACCTTTTGTACCTTCTACCCTTCACTCGAATTTCGAACGTCCGGTGACAGGTCTTCCTGACTCATTTCTTAGCCCCATGTTTCACAGCAGAAATTGTTAGAAATAATTTCTACGTGTTCCCATCCACGTGTTCCCAGTTGCTGTGGCGTGTGCGCACACATTATGGTGCCACCCCTCGCTTGAAGAGTCCCGTGCTACTGCTGCTGCTCCTGTAGTGACCTCGTATGCTCCAGGCACTTTACATGCAAAGCTTGCCTAGGTGAGTGCCCCCTTTTAGAAGCAAGGGAGCGGGGCTCGGTGAGCTTGGCCAGGTCAGGCAGCTGGTAAGTGTTGGTGCTGACACTTCCCCCACAGCCTGATTCAGAAGCCCAGCGCTGCTGACCTTCCCCACTCAACCGATACATGACTCAACCTTTCCCAGGGAATGAGTTTTTCTGGAACGCTTCACGGAAGGACGTCCTCCCCACAGGAATGCAGCTCGTCTGGGAATGTGGGTGGGGGCGCATCTTAGCTTTTGGTGCTGAGCTCTGGGGACCCTCCAGAGGGGCTTCCCTCTGCACCCAAGTTGGCATTCAGGGGGCTGTAGTGTAGCAGCGACTGGCTAGGCCCTGTGGCCAGTCACGAGGGTGCCCTGTTAGCAGGTGTGAGGGAGGGCTCAGGTGACAGTGTCTGTTTGCAGCTCCCTGGATGGCTCTGACCTCCTCAAACCAGGAAGTCTCAGTCTCACTTCCCACTCTAAGGTTTTAGAAAAAAAGGAGTGGGCAGTGTTCTTGGAATCAGCCTGGACATCGACCAGAGTAGAAAGGAAGCTCCAGAGGTTTCTATCCCCTACAACCCCATGCTATTGGAGGAGGTCCAGCCTCAGGCTCCCGAAGGGTCTTGCCAAGGACTGCCAGTCCGGACAGGCACATTTTCACTGAGAAGTGACTCAGACAGCCTGTGACTTTACATCTGTAACACATTCTGTGAGGGGTGCAGGGGAGCTGCCACACCTTTGCCTTCCCTGCCACGGGGCTGCCCAGAGAAGTTGGGAGACAGACAATTGTTTCCACAAGAGAGGCCCAGAGAGGGCCACGCCCTAGAGAAGGAGGGGACAGGGCACACCCTAAAGACAGGGCTCCCTCTTGTGGCTTTAAATCCCCCCAAGTCCTGTTCCTGGTCCACCTTTGTGCCAGGGGACATTTGGTCTTCCTTGGCAGCTCAGCCAGTGGCAGGTGGAGTCTACCCGTGCACCTGCTGCCCCAAGCCAGCTCTGGCCTGGGTGCTGGCTGGCCCTGGCCACAGCTCTGGAGTCAGGCTGCTCGGATCCCAACCCAGGCCCTGACACTTGCTAGTGTGGGAACTGCAGGTAATACTCCTGGTGCCTCTGTTTCCTCTTCGTGGGTAAGGATACTGGCATCTATGTCATAGGCTTGCGGTGAGGTTCAAGTGGGATACTGACTGTGAGGTGCTCAGAGGCGTTTCCGGTACACTGTAGGGGTGCAGTGAGAGCTGTTGCTATCCTACCACTTTGGCCATGTCCCCATAAGAGGCTCCTGCGCCCCTGCTCCACTGGGTGCAAGGTCCAGTATCAGGTTGTCTTGGCCAGTGCCCAGCTTTGGAAACTGCCCAGCACTGGGCTCTACCTGTCATATCCACCTTCTCAAAGGCAGGTTCCCAGCAGCCGGTTTGAAGCTGGAGGCTGCTGTGGCTCCTTGAACGGTCCTGGCTGCTGGCTGCTTCCCCAGGAACTGGGACAGCTACCCCACTCACCTTGGCTTCCTCTGTCCAGGATCTGTCCAGAGCCTTGTATGTATGACCCTCAGGACCCCTCCCTGGTTGTAACATTTGTGACTGATTTCCTGAAGCCGGACAAGCCTGGGTCCTCCCTGAAGACTCACAGAGAGCCTGGGGCAGGTGCCGGAGAGACCCACGTTCTCTCTGCCCTGGGCCTATTGGCTTGTGGGACCTGACCAAGTTGTTCAAGTTCTGTGAGCCTTTTCCTCTTCTGCAAAATGGAAAATACAACCCCTGAGCTGCCCGAGGATGAAAGGAGGAAGGTGTGCCTGCCCAGGAGATGTCATATTCTCCCCCATTTCTACGTATCCACCTCCCTGGCACAAAGATGGCCTTGGAGTCAATAGCAGATGGAAAGCGCCTGAGAACATGTCAGATCAGCTGGGCAGAGGCAGTGCTGCCCTGGCCACTCTGCAAGGCACGGAGATTCCAGCACAGGGGGCTAGATCCTCCTGCTCACACTCCTTACTCCCTAGTCTTGACAAATGAGCACTACTGATCCCTTGAGGCCCTCAGCTCTCCTGTGGCCTCGGGAGTGAGCACTGATGGTCAGCATATGCAATCAGGGTACTCTGGAGCTTAAAGTCCTGCAATGGTTCCCCATCGCTCAGAAGGTAAAGCCTCCACTCTTTAGTCGGCCCTTTAGGGCCCAGCCCTGTTGCTTCCCCAGGTCCATGTCCTTCCCACCCAGCACCCTCAAGCTGTGTGGAGCCACTTCCCTCCAAAGCCAGCTCCCACCCTTCTGTGCCTTCGCACACTGATCCCTCTGCGAGGAGCAGTCTGATTGTCCCCAAACGCACGTGTGCACACGCACTGCGCCATAATCTCCCTCCTTCAAGTGGTCGGACTCTTCTCCTACAGGGGCCCTTCCTCTGAACTCCTTCTGCTTCTCGGCTTCCCCCTTGCATTTCAAGTTTTCTTTATCTGCCTGTCTCTCCAGCTCAGCTCCCGTCCCTGCCTTGAGCACCACTAGGCCTGGGATAGCCAAGGTTTGTTCTTATTTTCTCCCCAGTGTGCTGGAACCCGTCTCCCCGCCAGCTCCCACTTACCCAAGCTTTCCACCAGGCCATCTTGTTCCAGCTTTTGCAGTGGGCAGAGAGACACAGGTCGGCCTTCACTCAGAGACACCACACGTCCAGCTCCCGCTAGATCAGGCCTTGCAGTGGGGTGTGGTGCTGGGAACAGGCTCCAGGCAACACCCAGCGCCGCCCCTGCCCTCCGACCCCTCCCCTCTACTCCCTCCTGCGGCTCCCAGGCCCCACCCAGGCTCTGCCTGGGCCTGCACTGGGGTGTTGCTCCACTCACTGCTCACTGTTTGGGCTGTGGCTGTTACACAGACTGGACGTTCTGAGTCCCAGACTTTGAAAGCAAACACAGCTGTAGTTTTGTGAGGTTTTTACTAGACCTCGCTTGTCTAAGAAAGGAATAACACCACGTGTCCCTTCCACTTACTGCCATTTATACACAATGAACCATGCAATGGGAGCTTAGCAGAGTGACAATAGTGTCTATTCACTGGGGTGTCACTACGTCTAGACACCTCTTAGTCACATCACTAACTCTGTCCTCTTGAATCTTCCCTTCAGTGTGAGGAAGGTATGAGCTCCACGTACCAGAACGAGACGCGGTGGCTCTGGTGTCTGGATCATTTATTTGCCTGAATCCCACTTCTTGTGAGGAGCAGAGGTGCCACCCCCAGGTCTCTTGGCCTTGCAGGCTCCTGATTTCCTCTGGGCCCCATGAGTCACTGGCTGCCAAGTGGAGGAGGAATCTCACTGAATAGGTTCATGATGCCTCTCTGGGGTTTGCCCACCCTGGGGTCCCTGCCTAAGATGTTCCCCCAGCACTAACTTCTTCATGCCACTCCCTAATCCAGCCAGCTCCTACCCACCCTTCAGCAAACACCCTGCCTGGGGGGAGCCCCCCTCCATCTCAGGAAGGCTCTTAGAAACATACCCATAGGGGAGTGATTTTGTTTCAAATTCAGTGAAACCTTGGAGGTAACAGGTTAAGAATTGTCCTGGATGCAAAACACTGGGTTTTCTGACCCAGGCCCAGTGCTCTTTGTTCCAAGAACACAGAGGCCCCAGGCTGTTCCTTCTGGAAGTGTAGGCAGGTGTGGGTGGGGGTGGAGCTGGGCCAGCAGGGAGAGGCCAGGGGAGGCGACCTTGCCCAGAGAACTGGGGTGCTGTGCTGTATATAGTGCTGAGAAAGGCCTTCCAAAGAGGATGATGTCAGCCACCTTTGGTCTACTGGACTGATGAAAGGCCTCTAGGTCTTTGAGCACCTGGAATCCCCACCCTCCCAGGGAGCCCTGTGGGCTGGGAGCTCAGCAGCTCCTTGCTCCGTGTGTGTGTATGTGTGTGTGTGTGTACTTACGGCCCATGCTGGGCTGTGAGTGTGGGTGTCTAGGGACAGTGAGTCTGGGGACTGGGTCTCTTCCAGAAGGGGCTGGCCAAAGGCTACTGTGAGGGTGACCTGAAATGGGTCCCCTGGAAGCAACCACAGTGGGGAGGGTCCTGGAAGAGTCCAGAGAGAAATGCCAGCTCTGAGACTGAGACAGGCTCCAGAGCGTGGTGCAGAGACAATGGCAGACACAGCCCTTGGGCGTCCACAGTGCAGCCACTTAGTGAGGCTAGGAGAGGCCTGGTCCCTCAGAGGCTTTCCCCCCTGTCCTCACACCAGCTCCTGCAGCTGGGGACCCACCTTTTTGACACTCTTTTCTCACCTGACTTTAGGGATAGCCAGTGCCCCTCACCAGTCCTTCTGGTCTCTCTTCTGCCACTCTCACTGTTCCCTAGAACTCCTCCCGGGGCAGCTCTCCTTCCCTCTCCCCTTCAGTGGTTCTGGACTCTGGCTGCCTTTTGGGATCACTTGGGCACATTTTAAATCCTTCCAGCCCAGAGCCCAGAGCCCTGAGACCTGCCCCCTTCCTTGGCTCAGCTGACCACCCGGGTATCACCTATTATGTCACAGGTTGCCAGGGGGTTCTGGTTCTGGTGTAAAGTGCCATCCTCACATCCTGGGACCCCTTACCCACCCACTCTGCCTTGAGCCTGTTTTCCCCTCCTGGGGTGACTGGCAGGACTGACCGCGGGTTTCTCGTCCATATATTCTCCTGGATTACCCAGCTGACGATGGCCACATGATGTCACCAAGCCAGGCCAGAAGAGGGTACTGAAGCCACACTGCATCCCCAGCCCTGCTGAATGGCACCGGCCTTGGACCCAGACAGAACTTGGCAGGCTGGCTGGGTACTGTGTGCTGGGTCCTCACGGGAGAAATCACTGCAGCTCACCCTTCCTCCCCCTTGGGAGGGCTCTGGAGACAAGGAGGATGGTGGAAGCTGGCACACTCCTAGGGTGCCTGGGACCTAGCTGAGCTACCGTCCTGTGGGGTTCCTGAGATCCCCAACCACATGGCACACTCCTGAGTGACAGAAGGATGGGCATCTCCACATTCCTGAGCCTGAGCTGAGCACAGGTTGCTGGCTGTGCCCTCCTGGCCCTGTGGGAGAGCATATCCTGTCCACGCAGTGCTGCCGGCTGGAGGTGAGCACAGAGAGAGGGGTATGGGATCTCTGCAGGAGGACCTTCCCCTGGGCCCTGAGGGATCATAGGAATCACAAGGCTTGTCAGGGGAGAGCAAATGGGGATGGTGGAAAGATGAAGGGGAGGTAGGGAGGACTTGGTGTGGAGCATGTGTGTACGGGGATGGGGCGAGTGTGCTCATGGACAGGGCATGTGTGCACAAGATCCAGCACGTGCGTGTGAGAATGGAGGGTATGAATGGGACAGGGTGTGTGCATGGGGTGGAACATGTGTACACGGGGACGGAGGGTGTGTGTGTGTGAGACTGGCATATGTGCACGGGGTGGAGCATGTACATGGTGTCCAGCCTGCTCCTCCCTAGTGGTAGGTGCCCAGAGGTTTCCCCTTGAATAAATGTCACACAGGAGGGAAGACACGCGCATAGGCTCCAGTGGGAGAGGCAGGGCGGGATCCCCTGAGCAGGGCTGCAGTCAGCAGGGAAGGGAGCAGCAGGGGTGGCAGGGCAGGGAGACAAGTGACCCTGGTAGGCTTGGAGAAAGGGCTGAGATGAGCCTGAATACACTGAGGTGGTGCCGATGGCAGTGAGGAGGAAGGCATGGTGGGAGCACTTTCCAGAAACCTGCGGCAGTGCAGAGCAAACTGGGGGAGACCAGGAAGGAATGAGGAGGGGACAGGTGAGTGTGGCCTATGGACTGCAGGTGGGGCAGGAAGCAGGGTTCCAGGGTAAAGGAGGAAGGGAAGGCAGAGAGATGGTGGGTGGGGTGTGTGGAGCAGGGGCTAGGGAAACTTCCAGCTTCTGTCCTGCATGGGTGTAGACGGAGGGCCAATTGTGGCCATGCTGAGTCTCTTATCTGTGATGGATACTATTTGGCCCTGCATGGGTCCCACCCTTCAGTCCCTGGTGTCTGAGTTTTGCTCCTGAAGGGCTGATCCTGCTACCTTCCCCTGAGGAACGTCCTTGAGATGTGGGAGCCCAGGCAGTGCCTGGAGTCCCCCACTGCCCAACATTGGGTCTGCAGGGTGCCCATGGGAGAAAGGTGTAGGTCCCTGGCTTGGTCCAGTGGACCCCAAGCTCTCTGTGGGGCTCCTGGGTCCTGCTAGCTTCTCTGCCACCTTCCCTCCTCCCTCCCTGGCCTACTTCCTGAGGGGCCCCACCCACCCTTGTCTCAGGCTCTGTTTCTGGGCATCAGGACCTCAGACTACAGCAAAGGGAGCAGTTAGAGAGAAGAGGATTGGGGTGGAACTAGGGCTGGCATTTGAGCCACATGTGTGCCTGATGGCTGACCAGGGAGAAGAGAAGGGCATTCAAGAGGGAGCACAAAGTCACCCTGGGAAAGGCAGGGCAGGGAGCATTTGCAGGAGACAGCCTGGTCAGGTGCAAAGGCTACCGGCTGGACACAGGTGAGGGCCCACCAGCCGCTGATGTAAACACTGATAGGGGCTACCTGGGGGCCACTTCAGGCTGGGGCAGTAGGTGGCCACAGAGTGATGGGAGGAAGGCAGACAGCTTGTGTGGGCAATGTGGGAGGGCTGGATGGGAAGGGCAAGGGCCAAGTGGGGTGTGCAGGAGGGTGGATGTGCTCTGAGGACTAGGTCCTTGGGGAGAGTTGAAAGGGGCAGGAGACAGAGGGAAAGTGGATGGGGTCTGTGAGAAGAGGCGGAGGAGGAAAGCCTGGACTGAATGCAGACTTGACTTTAGTTAGGAAGAAAAGCAGATAGCTCCTCCACAACTATCCCACCCCCACCCCCACACCTCCACCCCCCATCAGTGTCTTCAGAGGAAGGAGCAGAGGTGGAGGGCACATGGGAACAGGCAGGGCATCCTCCCAGCTCTCCTGGGGGCTTGTGTATTTAGCACGAGGTGAGACGCTAGGCCAGGTCTGGGGTGAGGTAGCGCGGGCGGCATTTGGGAGGTTAGAAATAGTCATTGTGTTACAAAAGGAGTCAAACCTATGGGAGATACCCAGGCTGAGTGCTGCCGGAGCTCCAGACCTGAGTGAGGACTTCCTAGTGCCTGAGCATGAGACCTGTCCCAACCACCCAGGAACACGCTTGCCCTATCCAGAGGGGTGGGTGTCACCCTGCTCAGCCTGCCTGTCAGGATCCCCTGTCCAGCCCACTGGGAAACTCAGACCCTTGACCCCGCTGCAGGTGGCAGACGGTTCCCCTACTGGCGCCCACTCTGTGGCCAGGATCGTCGGCCAACTCAGCCTGTACCCTCAGGGGTGTGGCGGACGGGAGGAGAGAGGGAAGAAAAAAGAGAGCTTTGTGTCTTCCCTTCAACCTCTGACCACACTGGATAAGAGAGTGAGCTGCCCTGCATGGAAGCGTCTCACCTGCTCTTTGAATACCGTTTTCCTGTTCATGGTTCTCATCCCAATTGCTGGTGCTGCACCATGGGTACTGCTCAGGCCTGTCTTTGGAATTATTCCTCCTTTTCTCTTCAGCTCTGTCTAGCTGTGTTTCATTTCTAATTCAATGCCTTTTAGAACTTTGCTTTGGTCATTTAAAAACTCTGTCTTTATTATAATTAGCTGTTCTTGCTAGTTATTCCTGCCTTTATCTTTTCGAACACCTTACATGCATTTATTTGAATGCCCGTCTTAGATTGTCTTATTATCTCTAATTCCTTTTTTCTATTGAGACAGAGTCTCAAGCTGTCACCCTGGTGGTGTCACAGCTCATAGCAACCTCCAACTCTTGGGCTTAAGCAATTCTCTTGCCTCAGCCTCCCAAGTAGCTGGGACGACAGGTGCCCACCACAACGCCCTGCTATTTTTTGTTGTTGTTGTTGCAGTTGTCATTGTTGTTTTAGCTGGCCCGGGCCAGGTTCAAACCTGCCAGCCATGGTTATGTGGCCAGCGCCCTACCCACAGAGCTACGAACTCCGCCCTTATTATCTCTAATTTCTGGGACCAGAATCTTCTTGTTTTTGTATCTACTGACTCACATGGGTTAGATACCTGGGAGATTTTCCTCTGAGCTCCTCTCTAGCAGGAAATGGTTTGCAAGACAGTTCCAGTTACCCTAGATGGGGAAGGTGTCTCCCCAAGGACAGTTTCATGTTTGATTTTGCTGGACCTGGGCAGATTCTATCAGTCATAGGTAGATTATAATGTTATCAATTCAGCTCAGAATTTCTGCACCAACTCACTACAGACTTGGGGCTGTGATTTCTTGTAGGTGCCCAGGGCAAGTAGCCCTCCTCTGAGCTGTATCCTTTTGTGCCTTTGGCTAGGCATGATGTTCCTCATTCTGTTTTATGGAGTTGGCAGTTAGGGGTGGGGGTGGGCTTCTGAGCTCCTCTCATACATGGGAGCAGATTCCAGTTCTCTCCATGCCTAAGGCTGAGGCCTCACCTCCCATCCCCACCTGGCCTGAAGCAGCTTTGCCCTTTAGGCATCAATCAAAATCTTGTATCTTCATAGTTCTAGCAGCTAATCACCATTTTAGCTTCGAGATTCCTCCTTTAAATCTTTTTAAATATAATTGTCTAACAATTAGAAACTTGATTTTCTTACTTCGCATCGAACTTTGCATTAAAAAGTTGTGCCCAGCATTGAGGCTTCCATTGAGGATGTGGGCATTAACTTATGTGGGTGCCGACTAGCCCTGTGGTGTATTTTCTCCCAGTGGTATTCAGTATAAAGGCTGGGAACAGACACTTCATCCTGAGATGTGGGATCAAGAGTGTGATCCTAAGATGTGACACGCACACAAAAGGGGTCAGGACAAGTGCCATGTTGGAACGAAAGTGGTTTAGGGGCCGGCCAGTGGGGCCAACACTTGAAAGAAAGTGGAGACAAGCCATGGATGGGGGTGAGGTCCTGCTGGGGTCATGATGACAGGGGAGCTCTGAGTCCATAACATGTAAGCATCCAGAGAGTTGGTGAGGGAGTGAGGTTTGGATTGTGTTAGAGCATGGCAGGCTCAGGATGTGACTGGGGGCCGAGGGATCACCTACAGGGCAGAGAGGTGGAGGTCAGGAGGGCAAGGAACCAGTCAAGGTTGCCATAGTGATGGGTTATTTCAGAGATGTAGTGGTTCTCTGGATGGGCCATGGGCCTGGGGGCTGCCAGCAGATGCCTAAATCTCAGTTAGAAGGTGCAGAGAGGATGGTTGGTGACAGGGAGAAGGCAAAGGTGAGAGGGTGGCACAGCAGAGAGACAGGCCTCTTCTATAGGTGGCCAATAGGACACTGGGACCAAGGGTTTGGGAGTGTGAGGCCCTGCAGAGGGGCCAGAGCCTGCCCAGCCATGGATCTGCTGTGCCCAAGGGGCTGCACGTTCAGCAGGAGGTGTTTGGCTGGAACTGTGAGTGCTGTGACCTTAAGGTGATACAGGTGCCCCCTCCCTCCCTGTACTCTCCCGACTCTCCATATTTTAAAGAAATGTCTCCCGCATCCAGAAAGGGGAAAATAATTCCAACAGCTGGAAAGTGACACAAGATGTATATGAAACCAGCTAAACAGTGAAATATAATCTCTGTCCATTGAACTTGATCTGTGACTCTGAAAACATTGATGTTTTTATGATTAATTTTTAACATCAGCCTAGCAATCAGGTGTAACACATGTGTCTCCTGGGACAACTGACTGTCACACTGTCTCCCCCTCATCTCAGCCCCATTCCTCAAGGAGGCCCCTGAGCACCTGGTTCCTGAGACACCATGCAGGAAGACTCAGGGGAGTTGGAAGGCAGGAGACGCCCCTTGGCCCCTGTGCCTGCTGCTTCCCTGAGCCTAGCTGCAGCCTCTGCAGACTCAGCCCCTGCCCCTCTCTGTGATGACCTGAATCCCACCTCCCTCTGCTTCACAGCCTTGGACTATTTGGTGAGCACTGCCAGGGCTACCTGCTCTCTGAGCCCAGGACCTCTTCCTGGGTTGTGTCACTTACCCACTGGAGCAGGGAAATAGGTTGGAAGGTTCAGGATTTCTGGTTACGGAACTCCAACCTGGGGTTTAAGATTGACAGGTTACCTTTGAGCTGGAAGTGATGAACTGATCATTCTGGCCTGGATGTTTTTGGAGCCCCCAAACCTCCACAGGGCCACCAACCCCAGAACCCCAAATGCATATCACATCTGTCCTGCCTCCTTGCTCGTCAGAGGAGATGGCAAATCTCCAAGGTCTCTTCATAATCCCCCAGTCTGGCTTGAGCCACCAGGTCCTGGCCCAGCTTGACTTGAAATGCCTGCAGCCATCAGGCAGAGGTGGCCACCTAGGAACTCCCTGTGTGCTGGGGGCTGGGGGCTGTGCACAATCACATGCCTTCCTCACAGCCACTGTGGTCTTTACAGAGGTGAGGGGACCTGCCTATGCCATGGAGTCCAGCAGGAATTGTGGACGTTTTGTCCCCCAAGCCTGCTGCAGTCTCTCTACAGGGCCCATGGTCCCCCAGACCTCACCGCTTGAAGAGGGACCCATGGCAGTGTCGCTGATAAAGGCTGGCATGCGCTGAATGGCATCCTCCCCAAATTCAAATATTAAAGCCCTAACTTCCAGGATCTCAGTGTGTAGCTGTGCTGTAGTTGGAGACAGGGTCTTTAAAGAGGTGATTAAATGAAGTCATTAGTGTGGGCCCCAATCCAACGTGACTGCTGGAAGAAGAGGTTAGAATGCAGATACAGAGAGAAAACCGAAAGGACTCGGTTAGAAGGTGGCCATCTAAAAACAAGGCCTCCTGAGACCAGGAAAAACCAGCCCTGTCCACACTCTGGGCTTGGACTTCTAGTTTGCAGCACTGCGAGAAATTCCTCACAATTTATTTAAGCCTCCTGTGGAACTTTGTTAAGGCAGCCTAACAGGTGAATGCAATGGCTTTGCTGTTAACAGCCCAGAGCCCATCCTTGACCTCTCTGCTCAAGCCCAGCCCTGTTCTCTCAGGGTGTAGGCTAGAGGCAGATGAAGGGCAGATGAAGGCCCCTGGTGGCAGGGCCAGATGCTAGAGCAGAGATGGCAGGCATGGTGAACCATGCTCACATGGCTCAGCTTCATGGGAACAGATGGAGCAGGGGTGAAGGAGGCAGGGTATAGTGGGCCACTCACTGGGAGATAGGGGTTTTTGGGGGACCTAACATAGCCCTACTCGAACCGTTCACCCCTGCTCCTCCTAAGACAAAGGGCACAAAGGGCCTAGTTAGCTCCACCCAAAGTTCTGTCAAAGGACCCTAACTCATCGAAGCCCTCCAGGCAAGCTGTGGAATTTGACCCCCTACGGTCCCATATAATAGGGGTCTCTAATGCCACCTTTGCACTGCCCAGGTGGGTCGCTGTTCATTTCAATAAAGAACCTAAATTTCTCCACTCCCTCCCTGTCTGTCTCTGGGCACCACTTACACCTTTCAGGGGACGGTCCCCTCAATGTATTGAAGACAGCTTGGGAGGCACCTGCTCAGCCCACAGCCACACTCAGGCTCGGCCAGACAGTAGAGGTGTTTGCATGATATTGTTACTGGAATTCCTTTCTTCAGTAGGTCCTTGGTCTCAGGGATTTGAAGAATGAACCCACGGACCAAAGATCAGTGGTAACTTAGGATTTATTATACAGAAAAGTATACAGAAAAAGTACCAGAGCTCCCGGCAGAGGGAAAGACCCAAGTTGGAAAATCTCCAGCTGGGTCCTTTGTCTAGGGGTATATACAAATGAATGGATGCAGTCCCTTCCGTGGGGGCAAAGTTAATGAACGTGTTGACAAATGAATGGATACAGTCTTTTCTGCTTGTGGCAAAATGTCAGTGCCTTCCCTTCATGAAATTTCCCAGGCCTAGGAAAGTGGGGGGTGGGGTATGTGTGCCCTGTTTAGCCTTGAATAGGCAACCCTGAATGGAGCCACACTCAGGCTCAGAAGCTTTGGGCGTGGCCCAGAGGGCCAGCTAAACACTGGCAGCCCTGCACCCAGAACAAGGGGATAGTAGAGGTGGCTTGGGCAGAAGCACTGGCTGGGACCCCTGGGCTTCCATCACGCTCACCCCCTTCCATGGCACTTGGCTCTCCAGCCCTGGCCTCCCCCACAGGGCGAGCTGGGGGTGCCGCCTGCCCTGTATCAATATGATTTTGGTGGTTGGACAAGGCTTAGACACCTTGACCAGGGTGATCAGACTCCCCCAGCAATTTGGCCCTGGGGAGCAACCAGTTGTCCTCTGGGGGCTTTTAAGTAGAGGATTAGTAACCAGGGACAGTGGGGGCAGCCAAGTGCACAGAGAGGCAGAGATGGAGTGGGTGGGGAGGAGAAAGATGTAGGGCTGGTGGGTGGCAGAGCCAAGGCCACATAGTCCAGACAGCAGGGGAGCCTGAAAGAGACCTCATGTAGGGCTCCTGTGGCCTTCTTAATATCTGCCCTACTGAGGCCCAGCTGGTGACCTACAATCACCACAGCCCTGACTCTGCTTCCCTCTTGGGCCCTTTTTCTGCACAATCCCAAGCAGGGTCAGGCTGGGGTCTCCTGGTGGACAACACTTAAGGCAGATTTTCCTAAACCTTTCCATGGAAGTTTCCCAGCTGCTGGAAGTGAACACATACTCCCAAGCTGGGAGCATATTCCAAAGTCTTGTAAGGTTTGTGGTTTATCTAGAAGACTCACAATTTATAAATGGAATTCTTGCTATTTAGGGATATTTTTCATAAGCTTTGGAAAGGTTCCTCCTTCTCCAGTGTTGGGCCAAAGTCCTGTGTTCATAAGGCTCCCATGGCTGCGCCTGAGTCATCCAGGGTCTGTTCTGCCTGGCTCTGTCCATCCTGGTGGCTCTGGTGAGGCTGGGTCCCCTGGCCTGGTCAGCACCACCCAGACACTACTGTGGTGTCCGGTAATGTGCAGGTGGCCTCCTAACCCGTGACCTCTGCCCTCCTCCCTCCCACCCCAACCCCCTGTTTCAGAGATACTGAGGGTTCCCTTCCAGGAGCTTCAGTGTTCATACAGGAGGGAAGAGAGGTTCACTTTAGGCCACAGATCTCTGCTGTGTCTTAGTCTGGGCTGTTATAAACTATATCAGAAACTGGGTAGCTTATAAACAACAGGAATTTGTTCCTCACACTTTTGGAGGCTGGGAAGTCCAAGATCAAGGCAGAAATGTGCATTCTTAAAGTTCTGATCTATAATAAGGAATAGGAATTTCTTACCATATTTCCTTGTATATTTCTGTTTCTGGCAGCCCCTTATGTGAGACTTTCTCTAAAAGCATCCTGCTCCCCTCAAGAGGGAGCAGTCGAGTAAAAGGCAGCCCACCTGCAAGTCAGGTGTGACCAAGGGCTGTGTCCCTTGTCCCCTCTTCATTGAGGGATCAGCCCAGCTGGAATGGAGGGGGTAGGGCAAGAGGGGTAGAGGTGGGGAGAACCACCAAAATTCCCTCTTCCTGCTGCCTCCTGTCACTGTTCACCACAGAGAGTCTAAGGAGAGTCCCCACAGGTGGCAGGATGGGGACTGATGTCTCCCCTCTGATGTCTCTGATCCCCCCTGTAAGGGGTGGGGAAGAATGATAGGCTCTAGCTTCAGTTCCTATTGGCTAAAACACAAAGGCTCTCAACCTTATTGATCAACAGATGTGGTGGCCCAAAGCAGTGGCTCAAGCCTATAAAGCTAGCACTTAGGGAGGGGGAAGATTGCTTGAAGCCAAAAGTTCATAGTGAGATCTGTCTCTACAAAAAAAGGGGGTGGGGAGGCAGGAAATTAACTGCATATGGGCACTGGTGCATGCCTGTATTCCTAGCTACACTGGCAGCTGAGGCAGGAGGGTGTCTTGAGCCCAGAAGTTCAAGGGTATAGTGAGCTATGATCAGGTTACTGCCCTCTGACCTGGGTGACAGAGACCCTGTTGCTAAAAAAATAAAATAAGAAGCAAACAGTTATGGGGATGCATGTATTTCTCCTTGTGAGGTTCAGCGTTGCAGAAATGAGCAGCCCGCTAGGCTCCAGGGGCCCTTGCCATAAATCTATCCAGCAGTGATGTGGGGACACCCAGTTCCTTATTTAAATCTCTGTATTTATAGGACCAGAGACCGGTATTCTCTGTGAAACAAAAACCGTATAGAAACCAAAACAAAACAAAAAATTAGCTCAGCTAGTCTTCACATCCCAGGAAGAACGTCAGGAAGTGACGTGTGGAGGAGCACTTGTTCCCTTGAATATCCCTGGTGGCTCTGGGAATGAGTCTCCAAATGGAGCAAAATCAAAAGACTGACTCCCCTCTCCTCCTTCAATGTCCTTTTCTTTGACTTGGTTGATTTCTCAATGCCTTGTGCCTGGCATCATGGGCCTGACCAGCTTGGGAGACAGATGTGCTGGCAGCAGCAGGAGAGGCCCAGTAAGGGGTAGGAGAGGCCTGATTCCCATCCTGGCCGTGGGCAGGACCCCAGTGTGGGGCCCAAACTGTGGCAGGACAGGAAGGTGCTGGACAAAGAAGGGGGCAAGAATGAGCAGCAATCTGGGATGCACATGATCTGGAGAAAGGGAAAGAATGGTCCTGTTAGGGAAATAATCCAAAAATGACCTGGAAATGGGGGTTCCACATTTAGTCCTAAGTGTAAAGTGGACTCACTGTCCAGTAAGTGAGCCCCTGGCCAGTCCTCCTTCCGGAGTTTGGAAATACCTGTGCACTTTCAGTGAGACAACGTTTTCCCTTACTCCTTAGGGGAGTAGCTGGGAAGCTTGTGACCTTGACCCGTATCCTCTATCCCATGCCCTGTGGGTGGCTCGGGTCCTCAGGCTGCAGGCTCAGCACCCAGGTGTCCTCTCCGCCCTCCATCTGTAATTGCAGTTTGTTAACACTGATCTCTGGAGTGGGGCTGTGATGTATCTCACTTCTCCCATCTCCGACCTGACTCACCTCATCTTTATTCAGCTCCCACTGTGTGCCTGACAGTGTGTGCTCATAACACCAAGAAGACTCATACAACAATCTGAGGTCTGCTTTACCCTTATTTTAAAAACAGGAAAGCCTAGGCTCAGAGTGGGGGAGTGGTGTACCGCGGGCCAGGCCTGACTAGAGACCATTTGCCAAAAGAAACGAGATTCCCAACTTTACAGCAGGAAAAAAGCCACCACTAGGCACTAGCCAACCTCTCCCTGCCTCCAACTCTCCAACAGAAATGAGCTGACAGGCACATGTCCACGTTAGCAATTCAAAGAGGCCCACAGCCCAAGGATTACTATGCCCACGTGTGAGGCCTTCTGGCTCAGCATCACTTAGCAGCACCTGTGGTTTGACTTCCCTAGGTTGTGGTTTCTCTGACATGTGGGGAATCCCAAGGGAGAGACCCTTCCCTAGAAGATCACCTGCATGGGTCTTGTCATCTACCTGCCCTCTGCATTTAAAGACGGCAACATTAGGGAGGCATGAGAGAACAGCAAGTCATCCCAATTGCAGCTTAGAGGCTGGGAGAACAATTTGGTAACCCGGCTGTCCAGACACCCCCTGTATAGTTATGGATTTGGAAGAGCCACATTCTTTCAATGTTCTACTCTGTCCATGACTAACATATGTTGGACTTTTTTCCATATATTTTATAGTAAAATATTCAGGATAAGTCATGGCAATATGCAGTGGTGTGGAATCTTCTCTACTTTCCCCCAAATCTTTAATTTATTACACTCATAATATCCAGAGACCCATTGCAAATATGCTGTTCCCAAATCTCCTCTGTTTAGTTTCATTACAAAAATATCTTGCTGGCATCCTTATGACAAACTAGATCTTCCAATTCTGAAAGATCTATAAAAGAGAGAATCACTCATTTTTCCTATCAACAAACATTCATTTAGGGCCTATTATGTGCCAGTGTTTTGCTGAATACATAATAACAAAAGTGAATTTAAAGGAAAAGAAATACATCCCTCCCACTGGATGAAGGTAACAGTTAATTGCAGAGAAAAAGATGTCAAATTTAGGAAATTCAGGAAAAAACTCTTTTAGAAAAAGAATAGTTTTAATAACTAAATCAAAGTAAGTCAATAATGGAATAGAGAGTAGAGAAACCAAAGGCTCAGACCATCATTTTTTAAATACTTTCTGTTGGCAAAAGGTTCTTTACTCCTATATATTTATTAGCTAGTGTAACATAAGGTTGTCTTGAGACCAACTGGGAAAAAAATTAATGTTATCTTCAATGTTCTCTTCTCCTCTCACTCTTTATTTTACAAAGCCCTAGAAATACAGAACAGTGTTGCTCCTCGTTATCTAGAAATTGTTCCTGATTAATGAGGGTTTTTTCTTTGAAATTTACTGGCTACAAGTCATCCCTTAAGACATTAGTTGTCAGTTATTTAAACTTTGAAAATATGTAATTTGAAGCACCCACTTCTGTGTTGGTTACAGTTAGCCACTCACTATTAGTTTTTTCTTTTCTTTCAACCATATGTGATAAAAACAATCCATGTTTCAGTGGGAACTTTATGAAGAAGTCTTTAAAAACTAAATGGGAAGGGGGAGGGGCAAGATGGCTGACTGGAAGCAGCTTCTGACAGAGGCTCCTGTCCACAAGGAAAGATAACCTCCAGAAACTACCCAATTGAGCTGAAGACTGGGAGCCCAGCCGAGATACAGAGAAGTGATAACTGCAGGTCACCTCTGAGGCAAACTGCAACTTCAAGAAACCAAGCTCATAAAAACTGAACAAAAGTTTTCCGGCATTCTGAACTTTCAGGACTCCCTTCCCCCTTACCTGACTCACCAGAAGCCTGACCTCTGCTGAAACTGAGGGAGGAGGACTTGGGCAGCGTCCACCCTCCTTATCTGCTGAAACAGGTGGCCAGCCAGGTAAGAGACTCTGGGGCCCCACTGACCCCCTGCCAGCCCCCAGGCCAGGGATGCCACCGGGATCCCCGAGTGGATCCAATCTTTACCCCACCAGGCCTCAGCCTGCCACCAGCAGTGGCCAAGAACTCCGCTGGGCCTTAGCCCGCCACCAACAGCAGCCAGGAACTCCACCAGGAACCCCGCTGGACCTTGGCCCACCAATAGCAGAGGCCAGGAAGTCTGCTGGGTCTCCTGTGCGGTGCCAATTTGTGCCCTGCCCGGCCTCGGCCTGCCAGCCCCGGGGACGCCCACTGGCTCCAATCCGTGCCCCAGGCCCACCACCCACAGTGGCTGCGAACTCCACTCCTCCATGACACCTGCGCAGCCCTGATTGGCACCCTGCATGGCCTTGGCATGCCACCAGCAGTGGCCAGGAACTCTGCTGGCCCTTAAGCCTCCCCCAGCAGCAGCCAGGAACTCATCAGGGACCCCCACAGGGCCTTGGCCCTCCACTAGCAGTGGCCAGGTAGTCAGCCGGGTCTCCTGTGGGGTGCCAATTTGTGCCCTGCCTGGCCTCAGCCCCCTGAGAATGCTGCCAGCTCCGATCCATGCCCCAGGCCCACTGCCAAGAGCAGCTGAGAACTCCACTCCTCTGGGACACCTGCCAGGCCTTGGCCTGCCACCAGCAATGGCCAGGAAGTCCGTAGTGACTCCTGCCCAGCGCTGATCTGTTCCCTGCCAGGCCTCGGAATGCCATCCAGCTCCAATCAGAGACCCAGGCCCACCGCCCACAGCAGCCAGGAACTCCACTCCACCAGGAATGGCACCCTGCTGGGCCTAGGCCTGCCACCAGCAACAGTCAGGAACTCCATAGGACTCCTGCAAAGCCGGATTGGCAGCCCACCGGGCCTTGGCCCATTGATAGCAGCAGCCAAAAATCCGCCAGGACTCCCGTGAGGCACCGATCTGTGCACCAAATAGCCTCAGCCTGCCACCTACCAGGAACCCACGCGGTTCTGATCCACACCCACCAGGACTTCTGGAGACACAGGCTCCCTTTGCAAAGGCCACTGGGGGCCGATCCCATGCCCTGCTGTTTGATCTGGGCGTGCCACACTCCGGAGCTGCTCCTGCAGCCAAAACTCCCTGCATGGGGCAGACCCAGAGAAGCCACACAGGGTCACTCCCTACAAAGATCCAGCAACAGCAGAGTGAACCTGCCAGGGTCTGATGTGGGAGAGACAGCTCCCCAACTCTGAGGACGGTCATAGGCAACAGTGAAAAATAATCATGAGGTGGAATCAACAGAAACACTCTGGCAATATGAATAATCAGTGTAGATCAACTCCCCCAAGGAAAGACAAGGTAGATACAGCACAAGATCCCTAGCATAAGCAAATGGCTGAGATGTCAGAAATTGAATTCAGAATCTGGATAGCAAATAAGATCAGCGGAATGGAGGAAAAGATGGAATTAGAATTTCAGGCAGTAATCCAAAAGATGACCCAAAAGATGTCTCAAGAATTCAATGGATTCAAAGACAAAATGACCAAAGATTTTGACATGTTGTACAGTAGAATCCCTCAGTAACAGAATGGAGAAAGCAGAAGAAAGGATTTCTGACATGGAAGACAAAGCTTTCAAACGCTCCCAAACTTCCAAAGAGGTAGAGAAATGGAAGGCAAAAACGGATCATTCTCTCAGACAGCTCTGGAATAACTTGAAGAAAACCAATACTCGCCTTATAGGGATACCTAAAAATGATAAAGGGGTGTCACAAGGCACATAGTCTCTTCTTTATGAGATTATGAAAGAGAACTTTCCAGACATGCCAAGAGATTCTGATATTCAGATAACAGACAGTTTCAGAACCCCAGTACTACTCAACCCGAATAAGACATCCCCCAGGCACATCATAATTAAGTTCACTAAAGTTAATATGAAGGAGCAAATTCTGAAAGCAGCCAGACGTAAGAAATCCATTACCTACAAGGGGAAGAATATTAGAATAACTGCAGATCTCTCTGATCAAACCTTTCAAACTAGAAGAGAATGGTCATTGACTTTTAATCTCCTAAAACAAAAGAACTTTCAACCCAGGATCCTGTACCAAGCTAAACTGAGTTTCAATTATGATGGAGAAATTAAATACTTTAACAACATCCACATGTTGAAGAAATTTGCTATAACTAAACCAGCTCGCCAGGATATTCAAAGACCTATCCTCAAAAATGACCAGTGTAATCCTCTACCACAAAAGCAAACTCACCCAGAAACTTTTAATCAAATTTCAACTTCCACAGTGATGAAAGGATTAAAAATGTCCACTGGACTTTCTAAAGATTTATCATT